>JAOANJ010000023.1:1533267-1543649 GCA_026413345.1 Ariopsis seemanni | reverse complement strand
GCCAGCCACAGGGCTCGAACCCGGACCTTCTTGCTGTGAGGCGACAGCGCTAACCACTACACCACCGTGCCAGCCCACATGGAAACATGAGCTGGAGTAAAGCTATGAGCAGTCAACCATTACTGTTGTAAATTTCATGGCTTCTATTTAACACACAAGGCTGTAAACTTTCACACAGTGAGCGTGAGACATTCACCTGAGCACCATCACGTTTCACACCGTCAAATTCTTCTAAAAATGCTTTAAATACAGAACCACAGCAACTGGCATGTCATACAAACAGTGGCATCATCAGTGGACTACTGAGAGTCACAGGGATTGAGATGAGACGAAATAGCCGTGACCTCGATTGGTGGATTTTGTTGCAACTGTTTTTGCTTAAAAAAATAGGGTGGAACCTGGGGTGGCAGCTACCACCCTTTGCCACCCTTTGGAACTGCCTACGTGTCGTATTAGGAGCCATCTCATACCGAACCATTCAGGGTGGAGTTTTGCTTTAATCACTTCCTGTCCAGGCCTGATTTAAGTGTGAACCTTCATCAGTAGCCCATGATCACCAAGACTGATTTTCTAATAAAACTATTTTCACTATGGTTGCAGGTTCCTACATTACCCACAATGCTGTGCTGATGGTGGTGCAGTGCTTTAGTGTGTTCACTTTTCTCACTTTCTCTTCAACTTTCACTCAAACATCACCATCGATACCATCATCTTGTCAATCACTAACCAGTCGATCAAAGTGTCTGCCATCGTACAGCTGCATTGCGTTCTGCAACTTTGAGTCCAGCGTCTCTACGACTTTTGTGCTGAATTTTTCCGCTAATGTGAATCTCTGGAAAATGAAACACAAGAAAATAAGTTTTGTTTTTAAGAGTTAACAATGAAACCAGAATAGTTTTTTTTTATTTTTTAATTATTAATCTCCATCATAAGTGCAATAGCAATAAAAATGTCCACTTGTGACGACATAGCGACACAAAACCGCTGACTTCTTCCAGGAGTAATGAGAATAGAGCATCAACAACTAAATGAGCTCCTTTACTAATAGTTAATGTGTTTCAGAGTGGAGTTGAACTCTAACTGTCCAACATTACTACAGAAAAGGGTTAACAACCTGGACATTTATTACATGAAGGCAGGGTTGCCAAATTGGGGGCAATTACACACAATTAAACTGGAGGGATCCGACAATCAGCTGTGAGAACGTTTACTGCACTACAGCGCCGCTCACTGGTGAAATTAATCAACATTCAGCTTGTGTACATGATTTAATAACGTTTTCATTTTTTTTACACAGTGATATGACAAAGACAAAAAAACTGAGTGAGCTGCTGTTTATTAACTCCCTTTATTGTTATGACATTATTAAGAAGCAATTATTGTTAATAAACTGTAATTATAGAGCATGTTTCATAGATGTGGTAATTTTAAACTGCTGTGCAAAGAATAAAAAAGTATTGACTAGACATACATACAAAAATCCATAATGAGAAAAAAAGAAATATAGAGTAAAATGAAATGTATATATTAAAAAAGAATGAAATAAATATAATATCCAATTACTTACATAATGCATTCAGTAATTTTACAAAAACTGGGGGAAACCCAATAAATATTTTAGTTTATTACAATTTTGATTAACAAAAACAATTTCTAAGACAAAAGAAGGGGAAAATCTTAAGGGTTTTCATTCCGGGATCATTTTGCAGTCTTTGGCGACGCCTCGTGGTCACTTCATATATTACACCTAGTATAGATTATATGCATTAATGGTTTGAAATCAGAAAGAGAAACTCACAGTAAAGTGGTGTTTTTCTCTGTATAATTGTCGTCTTGCTTAAAAATGAGCTTCTTATTTTAAAATCTGTTCAGTGAATTTGTGTGTCACGTGCCGGTGGAGGTGAAGCCCCGCCCTTGCTGTGGTGCCGGGCGGAAACGCGGCGGCAGTGGACCGGGAGGTACTGAAGCTTCAGCCTCCAGGATAAAACTGGAGAAGTTTGGCATCTCGCATGATTAGATGACTGGATGATTATCTCCATCATCACATCTCTGGCACCTGAGGATCTTCAGTGAGTGCTGAATGTGGGTTTATAGGAAATTAAAAGCAATGATTCATGCAGACGAGATGGCGGGTGATGACGTCACACCGGTACCGGAAGTAGATTCTGCGGTTTGGCTGTAACAATTTTATTATTTTAGAATTAACTTTAATGTTTACTAACAATTTTGCAATCTGATCAAATCCTATCAAGAGCGCATAATTTGTGCTGGGGGTTTTCTGAGCAGAATTCCACAATTAATTGTTTTTATAACTCATTTTAAGGTAATATTTTATAAATGCCACAAAACTAGCAAATGAACAACTCATCACTTCTCTCTCTCTCTCTGTCTGTCTCTCTCTCTCTGTCTGTCTCGGTCACTCTCTCTGTCTGTCTGTCTGTCTCTCTCTGTCTTTCCGTCTGTCTCTCTTTGTCTGTCTGTCTCTCTTTCTCGGTCTGTCTGTCTTGGTCACTCTGTCTCTTTGTCTGTCTGTCTCGGTCTCTGTCTGTCTGTCTGTCTCGGTCACTCTGTCTGTTTGTCTGTCTCTTTCTCTGTCTGTCTGTCTCGCTCACTCTGACTCGCTCACTCTGTCTGTCTCGCTTGCTCTCTGTCTGTCTTTTGTCTCTCTCTCTCTCTTTGCCTTTAATATAATTGAACTGGAAAATAAATATTAATAAATAAATAAACAGAACAGTTAAGGCTGCATTTATGGTTATAGATAATATATATTGAAAAAGATGCTCTTGCTAATGTATCGATGATGTTTTTGAGATGTAAAAACAAGCCGTCAAATTCAATATGGCCCCAAAATGATCTGTATATTCAGGAGTCCAACCAAAACTAACCAAAACCCAAGTGTTTTCACAAGCCACAGGATGTTGTGGCTGTGATTTGGTTAGTGGGCGCTCACTGGGTTAGATGTCATCTGTCAAACTCCTCAGTTTCTTAGCAGCAGTGGAAAACCCTCAGAGCTCTCAAACCTGCAGTATGGTGTCCCACAAGGTCCTCTTTTAGGTCCGCTCTTGTTCTTTTATTTTCATCTCCACCAGCTTTCTACTTCACTTCTCTTCCCTTTACACATGATAAAGTTCCTGAATCTGTTTTCATCTGTATTGTTTTTTCCTCAGTTTCTCCCTCTCTTGCTCTCTCTCGATGGTTTCTCCCACCATGAAGGCGCTGGTGGATGCCGTGTGGGCTGTGTGGAGCATCGGAGCTTCCATCTATGATTACATCCACACTAGTGCCATGGAGGAACGCATACACACTCTGGAGAGCGCCATCACGGTGCATGAGCGCGTTATCGGTTTGCTGAGCGCCATGTTGGTGGCGCTGGTCACTTACATACTGCTGAGGAAACACTAGAGTCAAACATGAAGCTCAGGAGATGGTGTGAATTCATATCATGTGAAAGCCAGTGAAGGTGTTCCACTGATCCGTTATCACCTGTTCCAGATGTGGCGTGAGGGTTTGATGCGTTATTGGGATGTTTAAGGGATAAAAGCTAATGAGTGGGTGGAGCAGTGCAAATTTTGATTACTGTAAGTGTGTGTTTTATAAATCATGACTCTTAACATGGGTGATGTGATCATTTTTCTTACAAGTCGAGCTTCGCTGTCTCCAGCTTCCATCACACACACAAGTGCTTTAGGAAGTGAAAAATATTTTACAAAACACTTTGTTCAAGCAGTTTTCCTCCAGGGACTTCCTTCCAAACAGCTCGGGGTGGGTGTGGGTGTCTGCATCCCGAGGTGTTGCACGTTTTTAGATTGTTGTAAGATTTTTAACTTCTGAAATTTATAAATTGTGAAATTCAGAATTTCTGAAATTCGGAACTTCTGAAATTTGGAACTGGTGAAATCTGAAACCTATGAAATATTGAACTTCTGAAACTTGGGATGTTTGAAATTCAAGCATTCTGAAATTTGTAAGTTGTGAAATTCAGAATTTCTGAAACTTGGAACAAGTGAAATCTGGTACCTATGAAATATTGAACTGAAATGATGAACTTCTGAAACTTGGAATGTTTTAAATTCAAGCATTCAGAAATTCTGGACTTCTGTAATTATGAAATTTGTAAATTGTGAAATTCAGAATTTCTGAAATTTGGAACTTCTGAAATCTGGAACCTATGAAATATTCAACTCTGAACATATTCAATTCAGAACTTCTAAAATATTCAACTTTTTAACTCCTGAAATTTGTAATTTCTTAAATTCTGGCATTTTTAACTTGACTCTTCCACATTTATAGGCGTTATGAAAGAACTGAAGCCTGGGAGAAAGATTTTGCCGAAGTTGTAACATCTCAACAAACCGGTTCCTTTTGTTTACAGTCGGTTCTGCTTTCTTAACGATGGATGAAATTTCAGTAGGAATGATCCGGCTCTTCAGATCTCCATTTCAGCTCTGCCACCGGGTTCATACCAGCTTCAGAGTTTCATTAATGTTTCCTGATTTGAACATTTTCTGATATTTAACTTGTAGTATCTGGTTTAATGACTCAGAAGAGCGTTCTTACAGACCTGAGAAGTGGATTACAGAGTGTCCTTAACCTTTTAGTGTTTAACACGGCATTGTGTATAGTATGGAATGTTTAATTTATTCTCATTAACACGCCGGCTGTGTGTGAAATAAACCGTACTGTTGGCTTGATGACGAACGCTGGATGGACTTTACATATTTGTAATAAAATAGATTTCTAATTTCTGTTGTGTTTTTTGTTTTATCATGTATAAAAATCAAATTCAGCTCCTCTAGAAGCGTATCGATGTTAATCACAGCACTGTCTAAAAGCTGAGAAGGAATTTAACCACTTGGGCACTAATATACACTCACTGGTCACTTTATTAGGAACACCCCTCCATCCACCTGGTGTTTTGTTTTCTGCAGTTCTGTAATCAGCCGATTCCTCGATGCATCAAATCCCACAGATACAAATCAAGAGCTTCAGTTAATGTTCACAATGTTCACACATCAGAACGGGAAAAATCGTGATCTCACAGTGAAGTGTGACTTTCTGTCTGTCGCTGTGGTATGGGTGTTGGTTTGAGCCAGAGGAGTATTTTTGATGTGAGTATTTGAGAAACTGCTGATCTCCTCCTGGGGTTTTCACACACAACAGTCTGTAGAGTTTACACAGGATGGTGCGGAAAACAAAAAACAAACACTGAGTGAACGAGTGAGCGACAGTTCTGTGGGTGGAAACAAACGCCTTGTTGATACGAGAGGGGCAGAGATCAGAAAATGGACAGATTGAGCAGTTTGAGCTTTTTTGCCAGGAAGGATATAGTAACTCATATTATCACTCTTTACAACCGCGGTGCGCAGAAAAGCATCTCCGCATGCAACAGCAGAACAGAAGAACACATCGGGTTCCACTCCTGCAGCCAACAACACGTTCCTATTAAAGTGGCCAGGGAGTGTGGCTCATTTGCAGATTCAAGGATGTTGATAAAGTCCCAGACTCTACAGGGCCGAGAGAGAGAAAATGAAGAGATGAGAAAGATTTAATCGAAGGAAGGAAGAAATAAATAGATAAAAAGATAAAGAGAGATTGAAAGTAAAAACACTGATGGAGGATTAAAGTAAGTGAATAGTGAGAGTGATCTTCATCCCACTCAGAACATCCTGACTCAGAAACACTCTTACACTCTTGGTTTATATCCAACATGAACGTGTGTGTGTGTGTGTGTGTTGCTATAAGCAACAAGCTTATTTTGTACAATAACTCCGACTCGAGCCTGTTGGATAAACGGACGATCATTAAGTCCAGACTCTTCTTGCTGATGACTGATGATTGATTTGTGTGTTCAGAACCCCAGGACTGGTGCAGTACAGAGAGAACCCTGGGGGAAAAAAGAAACTCAAAAAGCAGAGAACTGCAGTGCTGGAGAAACGCATTGTCCATCGGCTCGATATCGATCTCCAACGTTCAGCCAGAGGAGGCAGGACTTCCTGTAAATAATGAATGCCACATCCTATCAGAAATACAGTTGCATTTACATACATGGACATGAACGAATTTTCTCTTGTGGGTTTTCTGAAATCAATACAGGCTCAAAAATATTTGTACATATTTGGTTGAACGTCCTTCAGCAAGCTTCTGTCAGAACTCTGGTTGGATATTGTCCACGCTTCTTGGCAGAATTGATAGAATTAAATTAAATTTGTTTGTTTGAGGTCATTGTTCTGTGTCCAGGTTTCTGATATTTTGAGGTTATGCTGAAGAATTCTGAGGTTCTTCATGATTCCATCCACTTTGTTCAGGGCACCGGTTCCACTGGCAGCAAAACGGCCCCATCAGAGCCTGATGCTACCACCACTGTGCTTCACAGCCGGTACAGTGTTGCTCTGAATCTCTGATCATTGTGGCCAAATAATTCAATCTTTATCTCATCTGACCATAAAACTTTCCTCCAGGAGGCTTTTTCTTTGTTCACGTGATCAGCTGCAAACTTTACTCCAGCTTGAAGGTGTGGATTTTGGAGCTGGGGCTTCTTTCTTGGATGGCAACATCTCAGTCCATGGTGATGTAAAACCCGTTTGACTGTAGACAGTGTTCCAGCAGCTTCCAGTTCATGGCAGGGCTGTATCTTGATGGTTCCTGGATTGTTTCTGACCATTTGAACCAATTTCCTCTCAGCTTAGGAGGACAGTTTGATAATATGCTAGATAAGATTCTGTGCTGGATCAAGTGATGAAGAATAATGAGTGTGGAAGCCATTTTATTCAATTAACCCAGTGATTAATGTGATCATTAGGACTACGATGATTCCTGGAGTGACGTTTTGGTGATATTTTTCAACACTTGTCATCTCCTTCAAATGTCATCATTTTAATATTTTCATTTTGAAATCATCTCTTATTTAATATCATGTTTTATTACATTCGACAGCAAAAGCATCTCAGATGCTTCTAGTCAAGAAAAATCTGGTGACTTCAGAGGCGTGAACTACATGCAGGTGATTTCACTGAAAAACCACCTAACCACCTGCATAACCTGACTCTGAATACCAGGACCTTTCCCCATGTAAATACTGATGTAACTTCGAGCCAAAATACAAACCAATGTTATTTGATCCTAAAATAAAAGAGCAGGTTTAAAAAAAAGAAAAGAAAATAGTGTCATGAATATGAAGAAGATGAGTGTGGAGCTTCAGAGTTTGATGCTTCCTGGATCAGTAGAACCAAATAGTATATAATTTCTTCAGAAGTGAGTGTGTATGATCTCAGCAGGAGCTCGTTTCACACGTCTGACTGGACTGGCTTTCATTGTGTAGCCTCGCTTTGCTCTGCAGCTATATACATTGTGACAGATTAGTTTCATCAGAAAATATCTCCACTACTTCCACTTCTCCTGAATCAAACCACTCTTTTCAGCTTCCAGATTATTTCCCATCAGTTCCTCCAGCAACTCCTGAAAGTAAATGAAACCCTCACAATCTTCTCACATGATTTCTTCCTGAGAATGTCCCAACCTCCATCAACTCCTGGACGAGATTGGTTATGCTGCTCCTGGTAGGAAAGCTCAGGTTATGGAGGTTGGATTAGATTGTGTAAGTCATTCTGGAATGAGATGAAGTGAGAATGTGATTGTGCAGAAGAATGTGGTGTTTTGATGAGTTTTGAGAAACCCAGAGATCACGTTCTGGATGAAAGATGGGCGTGGCTTGGCTTTGATTGATGAGATTGAAGAATGAAAAAGCTGAAAATCCATTGGTTTGCTGTGAAGCTGATGATTAGTAGATCTGTGGACCAACTGGTTGTGAGTTAAAATCCAAAAGCTCCACCATTGTGGCCTGGAGAACAGTTCCCTCATCTGCTCAGCTGTGTATGGATTGGATTCAGTTTTCAAAGTTTGGGGTGGATTGTTTGATGAGATTCTTCCCCACATGTATGGTGCTTTATGGACAGGTACTTTTTTTTCTCCATGGTACAAACAAAGGTCCTCCCTAAAAAGCTCTACTAGATTTATGAACTAAACCTGTAAAAGTTCAACCCAAGATGGTACCAACACAGTAACAGTGCTGTACCCTAAATATACCTGATTAATATACTTGAACCACCAGTGAACCATAATGAGCTCTTGGACAAGACACTTAATTGGAAATTTTGACTCCAACAACTTTTTTTGTGTGTGTGTGTGTGTGTGGCTAAATTGCATGTGAATTGCACCAATGTCCAATAAATGCATTCCACCAAATTTTGATGAACTTCTGCCACATCAGAAAATTTGACTGGACAGCTTGTAGTGTGAGCAGTGTCACAATCCCTCACCCTATATCCTTATCTACAATATGGTCACCAACTGAGGGAAGCGAAAGCAATAATAAGGTCATGAACACAAGTGGTGGAAATGAGGTTCCTCTGCAGTGTTCCTGGACTTACTCTGTGTTAGAATATGAGGACCCCAACAATGCAGGAGAACCTCAGTGTAGAAAGCCGCTGCTCCTCATAACTGAGAGGAAGTGTTGAGGTGGTTCAGGTACATTATAAGGACCCTCTGCAGGTCAGCTCTTGGTGGAGCTGTATCAGGCATGTCCCCCTGGACAGAGACACTGAGGAAGACCTAGGACAAGCTTATACCTCACACTTGGCTCAGGAATGTCTGAGGATCCCTCAGGAGGACCTGGAATCTATGGTCATGGATAGATAATGCACTGATCTTCTCAGCCTGCTCTTAATGCGACACATACCAGGAAAAGTGGAAAGCCTTGTTGACCAGACCTTTGCTATACCAGCTGGAGTTCCTCAAGGATCTATGTTCCAGTCTTTACAACTTCCATGGCTTGACTTCTCTGCTTCACACACAGACTCAGACAGAACCGTGGCCCTCCTGGATGTTCCTGCAGAAGGGAATTAAGATTTCTGGTGCACTTTCAGGGTATTCCGTATGAGAGAACTGATTCTAGGAAGTTAAGGTCAGAGCGCAGGGTCAGCCAGGATACGCCACCCCTGAAGCACAGAAGGTTAAAGGCTTTACTCAAGGGCCCAACATTTGCAACCTTGAACCCCCAAACTTCTAGTCTGTAACCAACCCAGAGCCTTAACAGCTGAGGCACCCCTGCCCTCAGAAAGGGGCATGCCAAAGCAGGACTATTCACAAAGCAAGGGTGATTGGTAGGGCGTGGCACACTTGCCCATTTAAGGAAAGACTACTTTGTGCTGGCTTAAACAAGCACCATGCTTTGCATACTCATTGTGAAAGTTAAAGTGTTCAGGGATGCACCAGAAACTAATTATGGCAGTGTTTTTGCACCATAGATGGAAAAAAAATGTACGCATGCTGTCCTGCTGGTCAAATGGACAACTTTCTGTAAAAAAAAAAAAAAAAAATCTAGAAAGTGTCGCATTTATAGCTCTCATATTTCATGGTGATACATTATATGAGTATGGAGTATGGCTCTCAGCAGACTGCAGTACCAAAGACCACTCGGGCTATAATTCATTTACACTCTACTGCCACAAATAACAGCTTTAATGGTCATATCTGTATACGGCGCACACACACACACACACACACAGACCTTTCGACTGGAAGGAGTTCATCAACCGGCCTGTGAGTTTGGGATTTTGTTTCATCATTTTCTTACAGAAAAGTCACATCAGAGTCACATGCAGCTTTTACACGTGTCAAGTTTTGCACATTTTCACATTTAATGGACTTTTCCATACAGTTTATATTTTACAGGTGATTTTAGATGATTAATTTCCATATGTGATTTTTCCACATGATTCATTTGTCTACATGGGTTATTATTTTCACATGTGATTTGATATGTGATTCATTTTCACATGCGGTTTTCTGTTTGATTCGTTTATCCCCACATTGTTTCCGACTTGAATCATTTATTTTCACATGTGAATCTTTTATGATTCTTTTTTTTCATGTGTTTTTAATACGATTCTTTTGCCTACATAGTTTATTATTTTCACATGTGGTTTTTCCAAATGATTGATTTTTAGATGATTTTCAACTTGATTAATTTTAGCGTGTGATTTTCCACATCATTCATTTTCACTTGATTCATTTTTGCCTGTAATTTTCCACATGATTCACTTTTACATGTGATTTTCTATGAGTCAATTTCACGTGATTTTCTACATGATTTATTTTCACATGATTTCCCACATGATTCATTTTAGCATGTGATTTTCCACATGATTCACTTTCGCATGTGACTTTCCACATGATTCATCTCCCCTCCACACATGATTTTCCACTTGATCCATTTATTTTCACATCTGATATTTTTTTACAGTTAATTTTCATCTCATTATCTCTAGCCGCTTTATCCTGTTCTACAGGGTCGCAGGCGAGCTGGATCCTATCCCAGCTGACTA
>JAOANJ010000023.1:1324637-1334655 GCA_026413345.1 Ariopsis seemanni | reverse complement strand
ACCGAGGAGGAAGCAATTTGCATTACAGCCGTGAATGAGGATTCAAAATGGCAGCTCGGCTCAGTTTTCCCTTTCGGACGCTCTCGTTTTCTGTTATGTATTTTTTCCTTTACCAAATTCTATTATTTACCAGCTTAAGGTCGGTCCGTATGGTGAAAGCCTTGAATACTGACCTCGGCTCAGAGGGCCTCGCTCAGTACTTTCAAGACCTCGGTCACGGTATTTCACCATACAGACCTCCCGGTGTGTGTGTGTGTGTGTGTGTGTGTGTGTGTGTGTGTGGAGACCCAGACCCTGCTTGTGGGTGGGAAGGGGAAATGCCCTCCTTGTGCTCTGTGCACCTCGGGCCACAGCCGGCCCCACACCCACTATGTGTTCGTTTATTTTCAGTCAGATTGATTACTCATGCTTATGACAAACTGATTTTCGTTCTGGAAATTGTTTAAATGCTGTAATTCATCAAAACACCTACATTTAAGATTTCTGTACAATAAAATTCTTTATTTCCCATAATCCTAAACAGAGGCTGAATAGGCTTGGGGTATTTGTTCAACACTGGAATCGTATAGCTTCAAAATAGAAAAAGTACATTCACAACATGCATCACCTTCAAGAGCTCATTTGCGTACTGGGTTTTTTTTTATTTTATTTTTTTTAATACTAAACCAATTAAGCAGTGTTTATGTGAAGTGCCTTTTTTTAAAAACATTTTAGTTTTGGTAATGTTTTGTGATGTCATCGTCATGGACCATGTGTACTCTCATCCTTCACAGTTATCCCTCCCCTCTTCCTTTTCAGATCCTCTTCATCTTCATCGACAGCGAGGCAGAGGATAACCAGCGCATCCTGGAGTTCTTTGGCCTGAAGAAGGACGAGTGCCCCGCCCTGCGCCTCATCACCCTGGAGGACGAGATGACCAAATACAGACCCAAGTCTTCAGAGATCACAGCCGAGAACATCGTCACCTTCTGCACAGCGTTCACAGAGGGCAAGCTCAAGGTGCACGATGTCTTTAAACTCGTAATGACGGACTCTGCCCATAAGAGAACTCGTTATTGTTGACTGTTCGAGTTCCTGGAGAGATCTCGCTTCATGATCATATTTCGCATACTTTCGTGTCTTTCTCTGCAGCCTCACCTTATGAGCCAGGACATTCCTGATGACTGGAATGAGAACCCAGTCAAGGTCCTGGTGGGAAAGAACTTTGAGGAAGTCGTCTTTGATCCCTCCAAGAACGTCTTTGTTGAGTTCTGTAAGTGTTTAATTGTAAACCAAAGATGAGCGACGAGGCAGTTCTGCTCTGAACTCTGAGTTCTCTGAATGTTTTTCTATCGTCCTGATCTTGTGCTCCTTTTTGTCAGATGCTCCATGGTGTGGTCACTGCAAACAGCTGGCTCCGATCTGGGATCAGCTTGGAGAGAAATACAAGGACCACCCAGACATCCTGGTGGCGAAGATGGACTCCACAGCCAACGAGATCGAGAGCGTTAAAGTCCACAGCTTCCCCACGCTCAAATTCTTCCCAGCAGGAGATGATCACAAGGTGGGGTTTATACGTTCTCTGGTTTATAGTACCATCTTGCTGAAAATGACCTCCAGGAACAGGCCAAGACGTTGTACCAGCTTGAGATGACCTGTTGATTAATAACCAAGTCCACGGAGTGTATTCTAACTCTAACTACAGTCTGAGATTAGAGTTGTCTCGGTTTAGGATCTAAACCGTACCCTGGAGTAAACAAATCTTAAGGATGGTCTATACTAATTATCTTAATGCTTTGTTTGTAGATGTTGCATCAGTCAGGTGACCTCATCTCATTATCTCTCACTTTTCAAGTTCTCATCGGTGTGTTATTTTGAAGGTGGGAGAAACAGCAGCTTGGTGAATCCCCTTCATCACTTTCCTCATTTAGAAGCACTTGTTTACGGTTTGGGAGAGCGTTGCACCCGTTGTCATGTGCCAAGGAAATCTGGTCAGAACCAGCCCTGTGAGATCTGGGGCAGTTGAGTGGCGCTTGACCACTCAGTCCTGTTTACAGGCATGTTAGAGATGCCACTAATGCAGGTTCCTGCTGCGTTAATCCACTTCTCAGTGGTTCTTTATTGATTTGGGTGAAGTGAGGTGTTTGGGGGGGGTTTTTTGGCCTGTTTCTGGGCTCTTGAGGGAAAGCTGGTGCTGAGCCCCATGCTGTGAAAGACGTCTTGTTTCATCCTTTAGTTCCTGCATGCAGAGAGTATAATGCACAGAATACCCCAGTAGAACTTGGGCGTTCCTGTTGGCGCAATCCAACTGTAATCCACTCTGATTTGTTGTTCGGCACTTTCCTGTGTGAGAGCTTCGAGTTTATTGCCAACACCAAGGAAATGTCTATCCTATTACCCCTCTTTATGAAAGGGAGCCCAAATATGGCTTCAAGTGTTAATGGCCTTTGGCAGGAGGTTGTAGGGGGTATTTTTGGGTAGTATATTGTATCCCCAGTTCTAAATCAAGACCTTGTTATGCACTGGTCAGTCAGTCATGAGGTGCAGGTTTTGAAATGCTGAAAAGCCAAAAATGAATTATTTTTTTATTATTTATTTATTTTTATTTATTTATTTATTTATTTATTTTGATGCCTACTATCCCAATCGAGTCATTTCCTGGTTAATGTCTCCTTAAGCTTTAAATCCACTCCTGAGCTCCTGGTTTGAGTGTTACAGGAACCAAGTTTGGCACAGCCAACATCCTAAGGAAGTCTAAACGTGTGTTCTAATACACTGTGTACCATTTTTCTGTCTTAGATCATTGACTACAGTGGAGAGAGAACACTGGAGGGCTTTACAAAGTTCCTGGAGAGTGGAGGGAAGGAAGGTGGAGCACCAGCTGGAGATGACGACGATGACGAAGAGGTTGACGTGAGTACCATTTGGATTTTGTCCAGTATCAATCATTTCCAGCAATTTCGGTGTCTCTAAGGGGGTCATCAAGGGTCAAACTCTGGCACTGCAGTGTTGTGTGCTGATTGGCTGTTGACTTTCATTCAGAGCCATCTTCTGCTGTTCCGAACAGCTTTTCCAGCTCAACACCCCATGCCTTGCTTCAAAATCAGTCTTTTGTATGTATTCTCAGCATATTAGCAAACAGTCTTGCTAATGACTAGTGCAGTCGTCCAAGAAAAAAAAATAGTACCATGGTTGTATGTTACCTGAGGGCACTGGTTCCCACCCTGGTCCTGAAGAACCTCTGTCCTGCACGCATTTGTTTCTCTCTGCTCTTTTTCCACTCAAGCTAATTGACAGCCCTTCTTGATTTGAAATGGGTGTGGACAAGTGTGGAGAATGTGCAGGAACAGGGGGTTCTCCAGGATCAGGAATGGGAACATGCCGTAAGCAAGTTTCAAGGTTGCATCATGGACGAGTGTTTACTAGAACCTGTCATGACTCCACTCAGTTCTGGATGTGGAATCAGCGGCTAACAACCCCCACCCCCCAAAAAAATTGAAACTCTGGGAAGGCACTAATCCACAACCTCTAGGAAGTCTAATTCCAGTGCATTACACCATCACCATCAGCCATCCTTTGGCTCAGGACTGAGGATGAGCTCAGTACCTGGTGATGGGACTGACGCAGAAATACTCCGGATGCTCTGGGGAGTTAGCATTTGATAATGCTCTGACAAAGACATGGTCACAGTGGTGTGAACAGATAATCATTTGTTGTCTTCATGCAGGATTTGGACGTTGAGGATACTGAGGACGTTGATGCAGAGGGACACGACGAGTTATAAGGACAGAGTGAGTGAGCGAGCGAGAGGAGAGACGAACCCCTTCACCAACCACCACTTCCACTACTCCAAGCCCTCCCTGTCCCAGGAACCCTCAAACTTCTCCCAATCAGACTTTTTACACCATGACTGATGACCTCAAAGAAGAAATAACACTGTTTTTTTGGGGGGGAAATGTTTCTCTGATCGGAGACCCAATGGTTAGCCTTGTGTTGGCATTAAAGCTCGTTTCTTCTGTCTGTTAATTAGCAACTTGAAGGTTCTGCCATCTCCGGTGATCCTCAAGGGTCAGTATTAGGCTTTTTTTTTTTTTTTTTTTTAAATTGGGAGTTTGAGTTTGGTGGCTGGGACGGACAGATCTATCTCAGGGCATCGGGGTGATGAAACAAAAACGAACCATAAACAATACATTCTCACTTAATTCAGATCCAGGTGTAGCCGAGACCAAGCGTCCTTTTTTTCCTTTGTGCATTCTTTCTTCCCCTTCTCCATAACCATTAATACATAGCTACTGATTTTTTTAATAGTATAAAAGTTATCTATTTGTTATATTTAATTCTATTTTTCCTTTTTTTTTTTTTTGGTATGTAATTGTCGCTCGCTCGAGGGTCTGGTGACCCCCTCAGTCTGTGGGGGGGGGATTCTGTACCACTATACTGTTCACGCCAGCAGAGATTTTATCTCGGTTACTGAAACAATTTCAGAAATATTCCGTCTTTTGTTCCGCGTCTCCTCTCCATCGCATGGGTCAGTGAAGGGGCGGTGTATAAACAGGATAACGGCGAAGGGTGGGGGACAACGTGTTCGTAAACCCAGTCCACTGGGTGGTTTCATTTTTCACAAGTCCAGGGTCGGGGTTGTAAATGTGCGGTTTTGTCCCCTAACTGTTTGTTGTTGCTGTTGTTCAGAGGGTTGCTGTTAAATGGGGCAGGATGTGGGTTTATACTGGGAGGGACTTGTGTAATTTTTTTTTTTAATTATTGTAAGGTGTAAAGATGTAAAAAGGAATGAACAAGTTGAGAGAAGCTAAGCATTCCATCACACTTAAAAAGGAAAAAATGTGGAAATATAAACTGGTGGCCAAATAAACAGTGGTGACGAGTCTGTGGTGTATTTGGAATTTTTTTCCCTCTATTTTACAAGTTCAGCGTGATTATCGGGCACTTTTACTGCAGTATTGTTTGTTTACTGCTGGTGAGAAGCGGGAAGCCACGCCTCCTAGTTCAAACAAGTCACTTTTTTTTTTTTTTAAATTCAGTGTGATGTAGAGAAACTACACCCATTTGAAATGGTCACCCATAAGCCACACCCCTTTATGTGGCCTGATACACAGAAACCACATCATTTTCAAACTGACACTTTTGGACCACGCCTCCTTTCACTAGGTCTAACCCCCTTAGGCCACACCTCCCCTTTTCATTCAGGCTGCCACACCATCTTATTAACCTTTGATGCATAAAGGCCACACCTCTTTCACGAAGTCTGACCGTGTTCCTCGAAGTCAGGGATGCTTCCTTGACGGGACGGGTTCTTCTGAAGCTCAGTGAGAATCTTTCCTAGTATTCAGAGAACACGTAACAGCGGTGTAGCGAGTGTGCAGGTGGTGACTTACCTTTTGGCAGGTTGGCAGAGCAAAACTCATGAATATTCATGAGGAAAGTGCTACCTGATTGGCTGGAAAAAGAGGAACGTGCTGTGTGGATGTCTTTTGGTTCACTGTGTTCTGATTAATTGATTGATATCCAAATTAGATGGCTTTTATCAGCCGTAACCTAGAATATATACTGTTGATTATTACTACTATATGTCAATGACTGATCCTATCCAAGAATCTAACAAATGCACATTTACAGAAATATTTTCACTGATTTTACCAGGTCACAGGGACGTAGAGCAGGCGGAGTCCTTTCCGAAGAGGGCAGCTACAGCCTGCTACGACCGTGGCTCGGCCCACTATTCACCCCTGAAGTCCCTGAGTGAGCACAGCTCACCGAAAACTTTACTATAAGCCCTGGCTCCAGCTGCTGGCACATGTGGGGATTTAAAAATTCATAACCCAGCCACTGAAAGTCCTAGCCCTGCCAAACTTTACAGGCACTTCTCTCTCTCTCTCCGCCCTTTTGGAACAGCCCAGGCATGGCCCGTTATTCATGTCGAATTTCAACCTCTTTCTGGAGCATGTCATTGGTTTAATCTAGATTCCCCCCCCAGGTCACACTATACAAAGCATCATGAGAATAAAGGTAATTCGGTCAGGTAAGCGTCACCGCTTAACGCAGGTGGTCCGATCCTGAACCACTGGTGTGTTGGTTGAGTGTAAAGTAAACAAGTGTTCTGTGACCGATGCCAAGTGGTGCACGTATATTTTTGACCAATGGACATGCATGGATCTGGATCCGTCCCTGCGTATAAATGTGTTTGAGATTGGGTTCCCAAACCAAAACATTCAAGGTATTCACTGGCCAATCAGGTAGCTCTTCCCTCATGAATATTCATGAGTTCTGCTCTGCCACCCTGCAAAAAGGAAACTTGTGTAGGTGTGTCACTGAAAAGGTCCTGCCTGCTATGTGTACATGCAGTAGGATTGTGTGTGATTTTAAGAACGCCAAGGACATATACAATCCTTGAAAACTGTCTGAACGGAGGACTTGGCCTTTATTGGAATGAGATGTGATGTGGGAAATGCAGCCATTAAAGATCCTCCCTTGACCTTGAGAAACACCCACAGAAACCATGCCTTCCTCCTTGACAAGGACTGAGACAGAAATCGTGCGTCCTTTATTACGACTGACTCACAGGTCACACCTCCTTGATCTTCTCTGAGGCTGTGATTTATGTAATCGGGAATCTTCTCCATATTTCAACGGAGTGATTTATAGAAGTTGAGATAATCATAAACTCCGGCAACTGAGCCAGAAAACTAAACATGGGCTGCACTGTCATGTTAACCCCGCCTTAAAATAATCTTCATGATGGGGAAACGGATATTATTTTGTTGACCACTGAGGGTATTTCTAAAACTATAATAACGTCTGCCAGCTTATTCTCGGTGCTTTATCTGTAAACCATCTTTACAGCTGGTTACTGGAGGTTTACTGGCTGTTTGTGGAGTACGTGACTGCATGCTATGAGCTGTCAAGAGTGTGTGTATGAGAGAGAATGTTTGAGAAAACAAGCTGAAGTTTCAGTTCCCATCAATCATTAGGGTCCAAAAGCCACTCAGCTTCCAGTTCAGTCACTCGAGCTGTGAGGTGATTGCACCAAAAATAGTGTGGGAGAGGATATAAAGAGCGAGCAGATACCACGGAGTGAGAGGTCTTGAAGCTCCACAGACTCAGACGACAAGACGACCCCAAGCCTAATCCGAGTGGGATTTTGAGGACGACCTACAGAACAAACTTTCCTCAAGATAATGATGAAATACTACCAGTGCCCGGTGACCCAGAGTATGACCTATGAAGGGTGCAACACCAAAGCCGCGAGTCCGGGGACCTGCGTTCCCGCCCGCAAGTCCGTAAAACCGGTCCGCAATGTCCACTTCCCCAATGATGTGGTCTTCCAGGATTACGTCCGTCATGGAGAGCTGGAGAGGATCGGGCGCTTTATTCGGACCAGGAGGGTGACCCTGGATACCATGTATCCTTCTGGTAAGATTTCTTGCTGAAGGTTTTTGATTTTCATTTATATAGGTTATTTCGAATACACGACAGTCGGAATTCTATCTAAAGAACATCATGCTGAGGTTTTGCTCACCGCTTTGCTTCGTGTCCATGGTAGTCGGAGGAACTCCGTTGACGAAGTAATACCTGTGATTAGTCTTCGACTGGTGATTGAGTAATTATTCTAAAGCCTTAACTCTTCAAATACAGTCAATATCTGTAACCTTCCTCACTGTCCATCACCACGCGATGTTTATCAGACGCAACAATGTCTGCCTCGAATGCCATAATCCCCAACATTAACTCTTAATCACTGTGATAATTGACTTTGAGTCGGATATTTGACCTGTGATTGCTCTGGTCATCGCCAGGTATGGCAGCCATCCACGAGGCCGTGCTCTCGGGGAACCTGGAGTGTGTGAAGCTGCTGGTGAAATATGGCGCTGACATCATGCAGAGAGATGAAGACGGCTGGACGCCGCTCCACATGGCCTGCAGCGACGGATTCCCACATATTGCCAAGTGAGTGTCTGTCTATACGTCGACTCCTTTAGATTGTTGATAGACTACTTTATATTTTAAAATGTACTTCATTTTAGAATTTATTTACATGTATTTTGTTTTAAACATAAACACATTTTCTTAAAATTCATATTTTATACTTTGGAATTTTGTGGTGTTTAGGTTCCTGCTCTCTCTCGGTGCTGACCCCGAGGCCGAGAACGACTGTGGAGAAAAACCCGCTGATCTCATCGACCCTGACTGCAAAGAGCTGGTTGAGATGTTCGGTGTCGGAGGAGACTGAACCTTCAGCACATCTGGTGCGTTGAATCAGCTCGATCATCTTCTCCGTCTGATGTTGATGGAGTAAGACCCAGAGCAGAACCGCTGCTACGTGTAGCCCTTCTGGTGAATAAGACCTCCTTGACATCAGTGCAGGTCTGAGTGTGGAGGAGAACAGCAGAACTTCACTGGAATGGACATGTGCAACCTCGAAAGGCCTCATGACTTGCAGAGAGATGCGTCTGTCTATACCACTGGAGGAAGATGGACAAATCCGCTCTGTGTGTTTTAATACGAGTGTGTTGTTAAATTACAGCTCAGTGCAAAAGTTTGCATCCCCTCAGAACTTACAGGGGGTCAAAACAAGAATCAATAGGGTTTTGTTTGAAACAGTTTTGCTTTTTGTTTGGGTTTGTTGTCCTGTTGTGTTTAATACATGGATATATTCTTTGTACAGTTCTTGTGTGGTGATTATTATTTCCTGTACAATCCTTATTGTTATTCCTATTTTTGCACGACCCAAATGCTGTCATATTTTTATACATTATTTTTCAATTAAAAGTTTTACTATTAAACCAGATTATACTTGCTTCCTTTCTTTTAATTTTTAAATAAAATAAGATCCAGAGCACACTGAACCCTAGCATGGCGAACATCACACTGTATGATACTGTAATTTTTAGCTGCATCGGTTAAATCCGAAATGGAATCACATTCACTATCGAAGTGCACTAGAACAATACCTTATGCGCCCTATCTAGTGAACTACACGCCAACAAGGCCGCCATTTTGAAACCCGCTCATGTTTTGCTAACACAGCGCACTTCACTGGGCGGATTTTTAAGCGAAGCGTTTTATGAAAACTTCACATCTTAAACGTCTTTATTTGGTCCAAGTCCACACACGGTAGGTACACTAATAGCACATCACCCAGAATTCGTATTGTTTTTGAAACATTTAAATCCTAGTCAGTGTTTTTCCACGGTTAGCTAACATAGCGTTACATTTGCTAACTCGCTGGTAAATTTTGCATTCGTGTGTTTATTTTTTTTCCCAACCGTATTTAGAAGTTCCCCTTCCTGTCTGTGCTACGATTGGCTACGAGATCAGGTTCACGCGGGTTGTCGGTGGAACTAACCAATCCTGGCATAGGAGGCGAATGTTTTTGCGCAATCACAGCAAAGGAGGCGGGATTTGTCGGAATGCGGATAGTAAAAAACATTAATAAAATAATAAACGTTGCAGTTTAGAATAATAAACGATTGTAGCTTAGCTTATTTTAATGTATTAACTTGGCTAACTCACTGCAGCTGTGCAGATTTATGTTTATATTCATATAGATAGAACATCATATTTATTAACTTACAATGCAAAAAAAAAAAAGGTGGATCAGCCCCCCCCCCAAAAAAAAATAATGCAATGAGATATTAATTTAATATCTGAAATGTTTCCTATAGACAACAGCAAATAAACTTCTAGAATAAAAGTGTAATTATTTAATCTGTAAGCCAAGATGGAATAATATTTCTGTTCCTGTTGTCAGCAGGTTGTAGGATGGTGCAGAACTATAAGCAGGCATCTGGAGTGTGTTCTCCATCCAACACTGACGAGTTCTTCACGCCAGCGCACGAGGAGAACGTCCGCTTCATCCACTACAGTCAGGAGCAACTTCTGATTATTCTTCTTAGACAAGAAAATTTTGCAGTCATGTGTTAATTTGATAAATGTGTGTGTGGAGAGAAGGTTTGATTAGAGTGCAGTGTGTAACGTGTGTGTGTGTGTGTGTGTGTGTGTGTAGCTTGGCAGTGTGTAATGA
>JAOANJ010000023.1:1009657-1022988 GCA_026413345.1 Ariopsis seemanni | reverse complement strand
CACCCGGAGGAAACCCACGCGGACACGGGGAGAACATGCAAACTCCACACAGAAAGGCCCTTGCCGGCCGCTGGGCTCGAACCCAGGATCTTTTTGCTGTGAGGCGACAGTGCTAACCACTACACCACAGTGCCACCCTTGTTTGAAAATCTAGACCAAGATATTTTATTTTACAAATAATACTTCAGATGTTGTTTTAAGAATAATAAGTATCAATGTATAAATGATACAGTGCAAATTGCTGTGTAACTAGATGTCTTTGGGGTTGTTGAGACATGGAAGGGTGGGAATACCATCCAGCCCACAGTTCAGGTCGGAGTCCTTTGAGGGTAAATGCTTTGGCTTTCGCAACATTCTGTTCCCAAAAGCTGATGTATATTCCAACATGTAGCTAATGCTAGGCCACAAATCTGCACCGTCACTCCAGTCGCTTTGTACAGATTATAACCGCTAATAAACTCTAATTTCCGTGTATATCTATCCTTCACTTCTTTCTGACTAAGATTATCCAAGTAATCCGGTAGTGCAGCTTTTTTAGCCGTAGTTTTCTCCAGAGAACAGCAACAGATGCCGTACATCTGCGCTTGGCTTCAGTATGTGAACAGCATGTAAACAAAGTTTGTTTGTCCTCCAGGTCTAGGCTAGCAACAGTTGCTAAGGTAAATGTGACATCAGTGTAAGGGATCTATATAGTGAGTAGGGGATTTATGGTTTAAATGGAATACATAAAAAGTAGAATTTTGTTGGGGTTTTTTTGTATCTAATGTGATATTGATGTTTTTTTAAAAAACGGTGCAAGTTAAAAAAAACCTCGTTAATGACATGAATGATCTTGTTTTTGTACAGTGTTAATATTTTAAATAACTAACATGATTTATATGGGATAAAATATCTTAATATAATTTTTAAAGCCTAAAAAAATTAAGATTACAGGATCTATTCTTCATACAAATATAATGCATGAATATGCAAATACAACACGCCTCCACGTCCTCTCTATAATCCTGTATCACCAAGATCAGTTAATGTAGCTAGCTGCTGGCTAGTTAGCTGCTAGTAAGCTAGTGCAACACGAATGCGATTTTAGTCTCTGATTCTCCGTTTACATAATCATTATTTTATCACTGATTCATTTAAGCCATCAGAATATATTTTTGGTGTTACCATGACAACCGCACTAACATTTTACTAACTTGGACAGCTTTTCATGGAACTTTGAAAAGTGGCTCAAGGTTTCAAGGGATCCCATCATCATTCTCATTTGTATGTTGAATGCAGTTGCCTCAAAGTTGTGGAGGTTGTTTACTGAGATTGCACATAGCTCCGCCCCAAATCAGTTTAATACAGAAGGAAATGGAAGAATGTTACGTTTTTGTGGTGTTTTGTCAAAAATAATTGACCCAAATCATCAACTGTGTCTTATTAGTAATTTAGCTAAAGGTTACAGCAGAATGTCTATCTTGGCTGGTTAATGCAGTTGTATTAGTTATTGATGCTTATGCAACATGATAAATATCGCAGTGTATCATTTCGTTGATTATTGATCCATGCCTTACAAGCTGTTTAAACTTAAAAAAAAAAAACGCAGATAGCACTTTTCTCTTGATGTTGCTAATCTCGCTCTCTCTCTCTCACACACACACACACACACACACACACACACACTTGGCATCAGTTCAACATGAAGCTCAGATGGCTGGGAATAAAAACAGCTTCTTTTTGCTCAGCGTGCTCATTCCGACGCTCTCCCAGTACCAACATTCCCACTTTTCCGTCTGTCCCATCCTCCATTTTTTTCCTCTTTATCCCTTCATCATGTTTTTTTCTGTTTTTGTTTTCCTCCTGCCATGCTTGTAACCCAAACAAGGAAGTAAAAAAAACCCACGCTCATGTGCAGGACATGATTAATTCATCATTGTGTGTGTGTGTGTTTCCCCTGGTCCTTGGAAGTGAGACAGGAGGTAAGGAGAGAGTGTGAGGAGTTTGTGAGGACAAGGGGGGGGAAGAGGAAAGAAAGAGAGCGATTGAGACAGAAAGCCTCGTTCTCTTGGCTGTGATTCAATATGAGGGATAAAATGGCGTCGTTTTCGGAGAGACAGCCAGGAAAAGAAAGCGCTCCTGGATCGTCTCAGCAGCCCTGATTTCATCCCTGTTACTGAAAATTCCAGACAAAAAAAAATTAAGCTATTAAGGTGCTGAATGGATGCCAGAGCTGCTCTAAAGGCATTTCAGTCGAGTCGAACTGAAGGAAATCCGAGCTTTTTAACCCAAACAGCCGCTTGCTTTTTCATTTTTTGAGTCCCATTTCCCCTTGAAAGAGCCGTTTGATCCTGGAGCCAAAGCTAGACTGCAGTCTGGAAAACCAATCTTTTCCGACTGAAAAACATGACGACGTCCCAGATTTTAAGATGTGAACTACTCCTTTGTCGAAGCGTGATCGCTGCTCTGAGGCCAGTGGTCGACCAATCAAAGGTGTCTTTCTGCGTAGTTTTGTTATGATTGTATCTGGTTCTTGCACCTCTGGACCCAGGAATGTGAAATTACAGATACGTGAATGCTTCTTTCATGATGATGATGATGATGGGCTATGTGCAAATACTGAAGTGTGTGGTCTTGGGTTTTGGTGCAGCCTTTTTTTTGGGGGGGAGGGGGGATGCAGCTCGTGTTTTTGGTTGCATGTTTCAAATTTGTGGAGATCTCAGAGGGAAAAGGTGCACCAATGCGATCAAGTCTATTTTCCATTTTCATCTTTTTGGAAACGGCGTTTCTTTTTGTACACAAGCGTCAGTGCATCAGTTCAGTCTGTAAGGTTCTTTTGGCATGGGTTGAGCTGATGTCTGTGAGATGTGGATGCCTGGGGGGGATGTGGATAAGGCAGTGTGAAGGAGGGAAAAAATATGTATTCTGAGGAACTGGGTGCATTTTTGCATGACGCTTAAATGTAGAGTTAAACCTGTTCAATGCTTTTTGTGCAGTTGATTGATGGTTGTGTGCGGCTTTAATGAAATGAAGCCTGAAGGTAAGACAAACCAAAACATATTTCTGTTGCTAGTTCTAGCAAAACCCCAGTCTCTCTTGTAGCGTAATTAATAATGAATTGAAGTTTGCCTTTTGGGAAGTAAACACACACACGGTAGCAGAGTAAAAGCCTCGGTTGCATTTGCATTCCAAGATCAGTGCCTTCCAGCCTCTTTTCTGTCATCGTTTCACAACACTATTGATTACCTGCTGTCTCATGATTGATTATGCTGCCTGTGAAGTAACCTACATGTCGATTCTGAGCTCTCCAACCCTACGGTGATCTACAGTTGCGATGTGGTTCTGGGTTTTAAAGCAAGCTAGTGGAGTGTGGGGAATGATGGATGAGGGACTGCTCTTGGTTTCATGCAAATAAATGAACCTCCGTTTCCACTTGAGCTTTCTGTGCAGGTCTGGGGGGAAAATGAGTAATGGTGCTTCTTTTCCAGATGCTTCTGTGGATGTGTAATATTATTATATATGGATGTGCTTCATCTAATATGACCAGTGACATGGTCCAGGAAGCATTGCAGTATTCTGGAAAAAAATCTAGACATGTATGACAAATATCTGGTGTAGTGGAAGAAAAATTCATAGATCATATATACTTTTTTCCATGCTAAAGGGATGTTTTCATTAGCTTTTCAGACTGAGATTTTGTCAATCCAGTTTTACTTGTTTGTTACTTGTTTGTTTGATTCTTAAATGTAACATACCATTTAGCGGTTTTATTAAATGAAATTTCTTGCAGGTTATACAATTTAATCAGAATGGAGTAATCTATTGCTCAGGTTGTTCATGAATTATTAATTAGACTGCATGTAAACATGGCTGTTGTACACACCTACTATCCAGACATCTTATCTTACTTTTTCTTGTCTTTACAGTGCTGCCCAATCAGAGTGGCCTGGAAGCCCAGCATGAGAATTTGCTCTGGGGTGACCCAACCACCACCTGCAGCAGCCGTACCAATTGGAATCAAGTGATTATTGATGCAGAGGACACTAAAACTTGGACTTCTGGTTCCCCAAAGTCATTAGTCATAGAATGTGTCTTGGATGCTGACGCATCAGAAATTGTGAATTGCAGCATGAGTATGGCTACAGGAGCTAGCCAACACAGCCACTACCCAATCAGCAAAGCCAGTGTTAATCACTCCTCAAGTATGTTCTCTAGTCAGGGTGGCCCCAACAGGGGTTGGGCCTCTGAGGGCAAAACTGATTTGTCCATGGGTACCAGAGGCCAGTCCAATTGGGGCTCTTCAAATATAAACTTGAATCCCAGTGCTAACCCTGCCGCGTGGCCCATACTTGGACATGATGGCCCAGGGGTGGGGTCCAGGTCTGGGGTTATGGGTGGGTCAAGTTCGGTCCCATCAAATATCTGTGGCCCAGGAGGCGTCGCGCCTATTCAAGGCACCAATGGAAATGGAAACCTTGTAGGAGACTGTGCTTGGGGAAGCCCAGACACTCCAGAGCAGCACCAGTCCCCAACAAGCATGACTTTCAGCATGGAGCCCCCAAACCTTAAAACTGATGGACTGAACACTAAAGCAGAGCCAATGAGCCCTGTTGATGGTTGGGGAAGAAATATGAGTCAGTCTCCCACTGAGCCAGCCACTGGAGATAGTACTGCTCGGTGGGGTAATGGAGACCCCAAGAGTGGAGAATCAAAAGACTCAAGCTGGGATTCTGGTGGCATCTCCTCTTGGGGACAGGGGGGAGGTGATGCAAATTGGGGCCACTGGAGCAAACAGTCAAGCACTGAAGGTACCAGGTGGGATGCAAATGATGGGACCACGCAGGAGTCAATGAATTCCTGGGGGACTGATGCTCCAGGCAGCGAAGGTAGCAAGGACAGCAGTGAAGGATGCGAAGGACAGAGAGAAAGGTCCTCCAGTATGGATGTTCCACTTTTGCCAAGGCAGGACTTGGATCCTCGTGTGTTGTGCAACTCTGGCTGGGGACAAACCCCTGTCCGGCAGCACACGGTCTGGGAAATGGATGAAAATCTTGGCCCCAAGGATAGCGGTGGTACTGAAGCTTTAGGTACTTCCTCTAATGCACCTTCAACTGGATCACCACCACATGCAGGATGTGCCAATCCCAACCTAAATGTGCCTCCTAGGATGGAATCTGGGAGCAAGACTGAGGGGCTTTCTCGACTTGTGTCAACACCACGCTGGGGAGGATCATCCTCACCAACAAATCAGGCAAGCACTGGGTGGGGAGAGCCACCTGCTAATAAGAAAGCGTCCCATGGCTCTGTTGGTAGTTGGGGTGAGCCAGTGCCAGATAGCCCAAGCACCAATGGTTCCACTGGCCAGTTTTGGGGATCAGAAGAAAAGTCTTCAACATGGGATGATGGCCCTACCCAAGTAAAGTCACAACCTGGAGGAAATGGACATAGTTCCTCCTCGGGCTGGGGAAATTGTGCAAGTGGAGATTGGGGAGAGCCTTCAGAAGGTAGGATGGAGGGTTCTCGTAGTTCCTCTTGGGATGGAGATGGAGGGAGTTGGAAGGAAACCCAGAAGGGCTGGGGAAAAGCGGTTCCACCAGGAGGTGAAAATTGGCGTGACTCTCAACGTTCAAATGGTTCTGTCCAGGGTTGGGGTGGAAAGAATCCTCAAGAATCCATGGAGTCTTGGGGTGGCCCAAACTCTGTGAAGCAGGGTGGTTCTAACTGGAGGTCTACAGGAAGGCAGGAGCCAAAGGACGAGGCTACAGGCTGGGAAGAGCCTTCCCCTTCTTCAATACGAAGGAAAATGGAGATTGATGATGGAACCGCCACTTGGGGAGATCCTAATTCCTACAGAACCTGTGTCAACATGTGGGACAGAAATAATCCCTCCTCCCAGGGCAATCCAACTACCAGCAACAATGGGGGCAACAGCATCAGCCATACAGGGCCTACACACCACAGCCACAGTCAGACTCCAAACCACTCTGACGGGAACAATAATGGTTCTAATAACCAGTTAGGACCTTCTCAAAGTAGGATGCCTAAGGTGAACCCAGGTAAGTGAAGTTATATGTTTTGGTTTAGGAAGTGAAATCATTGTAATTGTGTTATTCAGTACACAGTATCACTAGTTTCATAAGTAAGGAATAAACCATAAACTCCTCTGTCCTGAAAAAGTTGGAAAAGTTATTGGATGTATTATAATTTACATCCGACTATTACAAAGCTCTGACGCTGGAGACTCTTTCCATCAATGTTAAACATCTCCATACAGAAAACTTCACAATATCAACGATTAATCTAAACCTGTGATTTGCAGCTGCACTACTCTGAGAGCTGCTGTTATAGAAAATTAATCAACACTTCCCGACCAATCAAAATCCAGAATTCAACAGCAGCATGGTATAAATCAGAAGTAAGCGACAAAAACCTCCTGTGTGTGAATGTAATGAGAGCTTGGAGGAGTTCTTTCCCAGAGCTGGCACTCACCCAGCTGTCAGAAGTGAGCTTGATGCAGGAGTTCTGTTTCAGAGCTTTAACAGAACCATGTGATGGCATGCATTCTGCAGTGCTTCGCTGCCAGCTGGCGTGTGTCCTGCAGTTAAAAAGACACGTCCGCCTTGTGTTTGGCTGCACAGAATCGGCCCTCAGGCCCTGCTCCCGGCCCCATGAAAGCTTTTTATTTCTGTTCTTGGCAGTGTTCAGGAATGATGGCAGACAAAGACATTTGCTGTCTGTATTTTCCCCCTCCCTCTGTCAACCTGAGAGCAGGCTCTGTGCTCCACTCTGTGTTTAGCAGATTGTATTACTGTTTTTTCCCCCCCTGTGGAACGATGCAAACACATATTCGGGTGCCAGGCCACAGAGGAAGTTTTCATTTCCTGAAAATGTAGTTTCTGCATTAATGAACAATCAGTTGCATAACTGACATGAAAATGCTGCTTTTTAAGGAGTATCCTTAACCTTTTGTTTCAACGAAAGTGGAAAAATCCTTAATATTTTTCCAATAGTAATTTTACCTTCTCTGGTTCATCACCTTCATTTTTAATCAGGTGACTCTCCAGACATGTTTGCTAAAATTTTGGTCCTAAAACTAATGTGATAAGATATGATCTGTAAATGGCCCAGAACAATAGGACCTTCATTGCTAGCTAGTAAACAGATGGTTTATTTGTAGGCTGGGGAGAGCTCCCCAACGTTCAGCCCAAATCTGAGTCCTGGGGGGAGCCGGATTCCTCGAGCCCCATGGTGGATAATGGCACTGCTGCCTGGGCAAAGTCACCCAAAGCCGCTGGAGTCTGGGGAGAAAACGGCCATGAATCTAGCGGATCCTTTGGCAGAGGCTCAGGAACCTCCAAACCAGGTGAGATCTGGGATCCTGGGAATGTGTCAACCTTTTAATTTGTCTTTAAGTTAATGTGTCTGTGGTTTTACAAGCTTTAGAAATTTTTTTTTTTAAATTATTAATATTGTTTTTGAACCATACTGACACCTGGTGGTTGGACTTCATATCTATGACATTGTAAAATCATTGTGTTTTGTTTTTAAAGAGAATTTTTGATTTTGCACCTTTTTTATTTTGATACAGCCTCCAAATCTATGCAAGACAGCTGGGGGTCCGGTGGGGAGGAGATGGGCATTAGCAGCAGCCAGTGGGACATTGAGGATGGGGACATGTGGACAAGCCCCACCTCACAGGACAACACTTCTTCCTGTAGTTCCTGGAATCAACCCAAAAAAGGACTGCAGAAGGCACGAGCCATTTACAGATCTGAATTTGTGTTGTATGGTAAAATTTTGGGTTAATTAAGCATTAGTTTTTTGTTAAAGTACTACTCAAAAATAGAAAATGAGTAAACGTGGCCCTTTTTAAGGAATAGTATCTTCAATATAGTATCTTATTGTGGTATCTATTTTATTTATTTATTTATTTATTTATTTATTTTTACCACTGAAGGTTCTTCTCCAGGCAAATAAATTCATTCTTTTATTAATTGGCTCATTAATTAATTATCAAATGTTTACACAGTTAATTAAAATCATGCTTTAATGGGTATTAAGGCTTGAGTGATTTTTAATATTATGACATTTTAAATTCATAATCTTACTTTATAAATAATGAGCCATTATGTTGAATTTGGGGAATCACTTGCTAGCATGTACAATAATAAATTCTATATGTTTTAAAGTCCTTTATTCTCTTCATTTTAGACATCTTATTCTTTTTATTATTCATTTATTAATGGTTTGTATTGTGTGTGGGTTTTTTTTTTTTTGGCCTCCCTTCTCAGGGCAAAATTTCGACCAAACAAGATGAAGTTTGGATCATGAACCGACTGATCAAGCAGCTCACGGACATGGGCTTCCCTGTAAGCTCCTGCATAATCTTCATATCAGACATTTATAGTTCTCATGTGGGATAACAAACATTTAATACTGGGAATAGAAAACACAATGAAAAAGAAAATACAGAGCGATGCTTCATATGTATCCAAAAAAACCTTGAACTTTAGACACCAGTTCCTGGAAATATTGGTGTTGAATCCTGTTCTAAGTGTAATACCACCTTAAATACCTCCTTAAATACCCCTTACAGCGAATGTTAAATACGACCTTGAATTAATTTGAAATCCAGTTTAATTCTATTGTAAATGCCATCTTAAATATCACTTTAAATATACTAGTGCATCTCAAACAATTAGAATATCATGAAAAAGGTTTTTTTTGGTAATTTAATTCAAAAAGGTAAATTTTCATTTAGTCTACATTCATTACATGTAGAGTGAAATATTTCAAGCCCTTTTGTTTTAATTTTGATGATTTTGGCTTATAGCTCATGAACATCAGAAATCCAGTCTCAGATTATTAGAATATTTCCAAAGAGCAATCAAGAAAAGGATTTACAATGCAGAAATGTCCAACTTCTGAAAAGTCTGTTCATTTATACACTCAGTACTTGTTTGGAGCTCCTTTACCATGAATTACTGCATCAGTGGGGCGTGGCATGGAGGCGATCAGCCAGTGGCACTGCTGAAGTGTTACTGAAGCCCAGGTTGCTTTGATGGTGGCCTTCAGCTCATCTGTATTTTTGGGTCGGGTGTTTCTCATCTTTCTCTTGACAATAGTCCATAGATTCTCTCTGGAGTTCAGGTCAGGTGAGTTGGCTGGCCAATCAAACACAGTAATGCCAGGGTCACCAAACCATGTGGTAGTAGTTTTGGCACTGTGGGCAGGTGCTGTGTCCTGCTGGAAAAGGAAAACAGCATCTCTATAAAGCTTGTCAGCAGATGGTAGCATGAAGTGCTCTAAAATCTCCTGGTAGACGCTGCATTGATTTTGGACTTGATCAAACCCAGTGGACCAACACCAGCAGATGGCACGGCACTCCAAATCATCACAGACTGCAGAAACTTCACACTGGACTTCAAACCCCTTGGATTCTGAGCCTTTCCACTCTTCCTCCAGACTCGAGGAGCTTGATTTCCAATTGAAATGCAAAATTTACTGAAAAGAGGACTTTGGACCACTGAGCAACAGTCCAGTTCTTTCTCTCCTTACCCCTGGTAAGATGCTTCTGATGTTGTCTCTGGTTCAGAAGGAGCTTGATATTAGGAATGTGACAGTTGTAGCCCCTTTCCTGAAAACGTCTGTGTGTGGTGGCTCTTGATGCACTGACACCAGCCTCAGTCCACTCCTTGTGAAGCTCTCCCAAGTTCCTGAATCAACTTTTCTTGACAATCTTCTCAAGGCTGCGCTCATCCCTGTTGCTTGTGCACCTTTTCCAGCCAGCCTTTTCAGCAATGACCTTCTGTGGCTGACTCTCCTTGTGGAGGTGGTCGCTGATCGTCTTGTGGATAACTGTAGAGTCATCAGTCTTCCGCATGATTGTGGTGGTGTGTACTGAACTAGACCGAAAGATACATGGGATTTATACTGTTTTAATCAATCACAAAATGATTGTGACAAAATTCTCATATTTTGAGGGGTTTTTTATGCTGTAGGCCATAATGATCAAAATTAAAATAGAAAAATGCCTGAAACATTTTAGTTTACGTGTAATGAGTCGAGAATATATAAAATTTTCAGTTTCTTAAATAACTGATGGAAAATATTGAACTTTTTCACAATATTCGAATTGTTTGAGATGCACTAGTTTTGCTGCTTCTAAATGAAGATCCAGAACATCAGAAATATTCATGTGATGCAATATGGCTCATCAACACTTGCTGTTTGAAATCTGGCAGTTCAGTGTAAAGCAGAATCCATCCAGAGCTCTAACCCGGGTTCTCAGAGTTCTCCATGTGATCTGAGGTCACAGACAAGAAGTTAGTGATTTACAACACGGACTCCTGTGAACTCTTGGTTTATATTCAGTAGCAAAAATTAATATTAGTTTCTCTGTTCAAGGAAAGAAGTTTTGTTTCTATAGAAAGGAAACTGAAAGTGTGTAAGTAAATTGTGGAACAGGTGGAACCTGCAGGTCTGGGTGTGGTGTTGAGGGATCGAATGTAGGTTCAGGAGGTCAGTTCTTTCTTCACATAAACCATTTGCAAATAACACGACACTCATAAGAACTCTGACAAAGCGGCAGAGCGAAAACCAGCACCCAGACGACACAACACCGACTTCAGGAGCAGGTCAGAGAACCACTTTTACTGCATTTTTCTGTAAATGGAAAGAAAGAAAGATTGTTTCGTGTTTTTTAAGATTTAAGTAATAATCAAACAGGTCTTCATGTTCACAGCCTCTTCGTTAACCACACAAAGCTAAACGCTCAGAGAGAGAGAGAGAGAGAGATTGAGATTAAAGTAGGTGTTAAAGATGTCGTGGCACCTTGAGGGAAAAATGGGGATTTTTTTTTCAAGCTTGTTGAATCTGAATCTCAAAAGAACCAGAGAATATTTATTACAGATCATTTAAACATTTATATAAGAACAGATAAAACAGCAGAGCTGCAGGAAATTTTTGATCTCAGTGTGTGATGTCAGTTTTCCTGCCACACCCATGAATTTCTTTCTCCTTTTCTTTTTGCACTTTCATGTTAATTTGCTTTAGATTTAACAGCAATTCACTGGAGACCATAAAGCTTTCCCGACCTGCAGGACGCACTGGATATGTGACCACCTTCTGTTAAACACACTGAATAAGTGACTGACTGCCTCCTTTTGCACTTTAGATGAGCAAACTCGTTTTCCTCGAGACTGATCAGATCAGTGGTGGGTTTCCCAAAAGCCTCTTAATGCTAAGAGCATCTTAACTAGGGGAGAGAGAGAGAGAGAGAGTTCATTGTGCTGCTCACATGACCATTTAAAGATGATCTTTGTTCTGCGATGGTTTTGGGAAACCCACCCCAGACCTGTTAGCTCACAGTTAGCGCTCAGTGTAGGTGTGAGTCCGTTCTGTTGATGTTTTACCTTCATACGTTTTATCTGTTGTTTTATTGTTGTATTTAATGTTCTGGATCATCTGCAAAACAAGTTCATTCATGTCGTTCATCATGTATCGTAAAGTTCCAGCTTCAACTCTGACTGTTACGCAGCACTGACACTGGAGACTCCTTCCAGAAACGATAAACACACACATTTCTCCTTCTGGAAAACTTCACCAATCAATGATTACACACCTTTATTAATCCGTTTATGTGGATCGTCCACTGTACAAGTCCCTGTAAATGATCTGTTACTATAGAAACAATAACACAGTAACATAATTTAATTAAAACTGTTTTTTTAATTAAAAATGAGGTTTCTGTATCTGAATGTCTTGATGCTTGTGTTCCTAAAGTGTGTGTGTGAGTGAGAGAGAGAGAGAGAGAGAGAGAGAGAGAGAGCAGTCAGTGATTGTGTCTCTGTTGTTTAGGACGTCCTCACTCTCGCTGGTTTCTCCCAATATGAAGCTCTGCTGGGACACCATCTGGACTGTTTGGAGTCTTTTCTCAAATATATATGACTTCAGCACAGAAAGTGACACAGAAGAGCAAATACAAACTCAGATGGAACACATACATGCTTTAGAGGACCACATACACAGACTGAAGGACCACATACACACACTGAAGGACGAGATGCACATTCTGAAGAACACTCAGGAGAACAAAATAGATGTTCTGGAGAAGCTCATACACAGATATCTGAAGCACATTCAGGACATGGAGGATCAAATTCAGGACATGGAGAACCATGTTCATGCTGTGGAGAACCATGTTCATGCTGTGGAGAACCATGTTCATGCTGTGGAGAGCCATGTTCATGCTGTGGAGAACCGCATTCATGGAGTGGAGGCCAACATACAATCTGTGCGGAGCCACATTCGGGCTGCTGCTGTTTATTTGCTCCCTGCTGCACATCAACATAAGAAAGAGGAACAGAAGAACAAAAACAGAGGTGTCGCCTGATTCATGGAACATTATTTAGTACCTTCTTTTTCATTATAAACTCTGTTTACCAATATATTTAAAAATAAGTGTGTGATAAATACAACAAAATAATTTCTTTCAGATAACTTTCATCGCCTTTTTCTTTTCTAAGATCTTTCCAAGAGGTGGACTTTTAATTTAATTTAATTTAATTTAATTTAATTTAATTTATACACTGTATATTTACACTCAGGTGTTGATGGTGAGGTTGAGTCGGTGTTTAGGACATGAAGGGGCTCGATGGTGTTAAATGTGCACTTATGTTTTCAACTGAACTGCAATTTGTCATTTTCTCTTTCATCTGAAAAACTGAATAAACATAATTTTAAAGACACCTCATACGTTTGATCAGTTGATAGATACGTTCAGTATTGTAGAACACTGTTCTCACTAACGTTCTCCCCAAACCCAACCTCTCGGATTAGGTGCTGTTTCTTCACTACCACACCTCCAAAAAACCAAACAAACCTTACGTATAATCACAGTTACATCTCTCAAATATACCAATCCAAAAAAGTCTTATCTTTCACCTCTTTATCTGACAGCGAATACGTTCCTCAAGAAGATCATAAGGACCTCCAGATCACAATGTTACCAGGAGATCATCATCATTATGACCTAAACATGTACGAGTGCATCTCAGTTAGAACGTCCTGAATAACTTTTTTTCATAATTTAATTAAAAAAGGTAAATTTTTATATATTCTATCTTCATTACATGTAAAATGAAATATTTCAAGCCCTTTTTTGGTTTTAATTTTGATGATTTTGGCTTATAGCTCATGAAAACCAGAAATCCAGTTTCTCAGATTATTAGAATATTTCCTAAGATCAATAAAAATAAAATAAAAGGATTTACAATACAGGGGCGGCACGGTGGTGTAGTGGTTAGCGCTGTCGCCTCACAGCAAGAAGGTCCGGGTTCGAGCCCCGTGGC
>JAOANJ010000023.1:641550-653093 GCA_026413345.1 Ariopsis seemanni | reverse complement strand
TCGCCGGCCACGGGGCTCGAACCCGGACCTTCTTGCTGTGAGGCGACAGCGCTAACCACTACACCACCGTGCTGCCCTTTGTTAGGATTGATTTTATTATATTTATACTTTATATTATTTACAGTGTAAGTGATGGAGAACAACATCAGCTGACACTCAAGGCTTAATTCTGTGCAATGGAAATATGGAATAGTGTTGTTTCATCTTGAGATCTGACTTTCCTTCTTGCGCTTGATCTTTCCTCAGGTCATTTCTTATCTTAATTATTTTAGTGCTTTCATTGCCTGCTGTGAATTCACTGACTTGCTGAGTTTTACAATTTATGCTAATTAAAAAATAATAATAAATCCAAAATTAAACCAAGAGACAAATAATTTCACAACCCTGAGCTTTTATATCCCTTCAGATTATAATCACAGGAAAAACAAAGAGCCAGTTTTTCCAGCTCCACACACACACACACCCCCACACACACCCACAGGTGAGTTTGTGAAAAGAAGCTCCACAGCACAGTGTAAACACAGTGTTTCCCCTAAACCGTGAAATAACGACATTGTGCTCGGATTTGCATTTCATTTGAGGTGTTTGGAAAGAAAGGAGCACAGACACCACACTTCCTGCAGAGCGAACAGCGACCTGAGATTATTCAGTTCAACAACAGGTTATCTGGACAGATGTGGTGACGTCACAGATTAGGAAGAGCACTGAGTCACATTATGGTGAGACCTGATTTACAGCAGAACAGAACTGTGTCGAGTGAAATAAGTGTGAGAGAGTGTGTGTGTGTGAGAGAGAGAGAGAGAGAGAAAAGAAAGAAAGAAAGAAAGAGTTACTTACTGATGAAACGCAGAGAGCTCCAGCCTCTCTCCTGTCTCTGTCAGGGTGAGAGTGTGTGTGAGAGAGACAAACTGAACTTTCAGTTTCAGTATGATGTTTTATAAGGAGGCGGCTGCCAGATTGGTAGAAACCAAGTTTCTCTCTGGCCCTCCACACACACACACACCACTCTCATTTATTATTATTATTATTATTATTATGAAGTGTAGATGGATGACAGAGATTTCACTGAAACATTAATCTGAATAATGAACATTAATCTTATATACAGTAGAGAGAGGGAGACCTTGTGCCATGCGGAGAAAAACAAAAAAGAATGCAGGTAACCCATCCTGGTGGAACACACAAAAGATCACTGAGATGGATTCCAAGTGTATTGTTTAATCATCCTGCTCTAACTCCTTATTCATCCTCCTCCTCACTTTCTCCATACAGCAAGTCATAATCATCTGATCCTCAGTCTCCCAGGGAGTGTGTTCTCTCTCTTCTATTTTACTTTCACTTCAGGAGAACAGAGACATGTTTATCTCATACACACCGTACTGCACGTTGACCAGACTACAGAACATTCTGGAACAGGAAAGCTGGGACTTTTGTTTTTGCTAAAGACATGAAGTCACAGGAGCGCCAACATGAAATGCGTCAAAGAATATGAAAATAAATTGCTTTTTCTTTCCCTTGAAGGGCCAAGTGACCTAGTGACAATGTCAACATTCCTCACTTGTGAAGTTCTTTCAGCTCTGTAGTGCACCTTCTTTCAGTTTCTGTGGGGGAGTTTTTTTTTTTTACTTCAGTCTCTGCTTCAGAAGATGAAATGCTGATCAACTGGGTTAATTGATATGTCCAATATAAAACCTTCCTCTCTCTCACACACGTCTGAGGTCAGACATTTTCATACAGGGAAATGAATGCGATAATGTTGGACTTTTAGTGATTTCTCTGAACTCTTCTTCTGGGGCAGAATGATTACAACATCCAGCTTTAACAAGAAAAAAAATAATTTGGCGCACAAGTTTTATTTGGGGTTTTCTGAAATCAACACGGTCAAAAATACACACAGTGTCTTAAATCTCTAAGTCCAAGGCCTCTTAACTTCCTGTTAGTGATGACCGACTGCAGCTGGGAACTTCTCTATTCACAACATAAAAAAAGGGGTTTGACACTCATTGGTTTGACCAACACACAGTACAATGGGAGAGTCCCAGGAGCTCAGTGTAGATCTAAGAAAGAGGATCATAGATTTACACTCAGGAATGTCTCTTGGAGTCATTTCTAAACAACTGCAGATTCCAACTTAATCAGTTCAAACAACTGCATGTAGAGTATGTTCAGGTTATTGGGAGGTGAGATCACTGGAAGAAGACCCAAACTACTGTCCTCAGCTGAGAGGAAATTGGTTCAGATGGTCAGGAACCACCAAGGCACAGACCTACGGTACCATGAACCGGAAATTCCTGGAACGCAGGCTAGTCAAGTGAGTTTTACATCACCATGGACTGCAAGTCAGGTGGCTGCATGTATAATTTTGATTTCAAAAAACCCCCAAATAAAAGAAAATTCATGCACCAAGTTGCTTCCCCCCCATTAAAGCTGGATGTTGTAATCATTCTGCTACAGAAAAAGTTCAGAGAAATCAGTGAAAGCCCAATATTGTCACATGCATGACAAGTTTGTAAACTACACACTAAACATGGCTAACTTCTGATTTTCCAACATCTTTCCTTATTTTATATACTTGAACATAAACCAGACTTAAATATTTCCACATATTTAAGTTCATTCCAGTCATTTGATGCAGGAAAAGCAAATGGACCAAAACCAGTTTCAAAGGTGCCAATAATTATGTCATTAACTACCACATATCTCTAGACAGTTAAACTAAGGATTCTGGTTGATTTTTTTAGTCACTTAACAGACATGAAAGAAATTAAACCACAAAGTTATTAGTTTCATAGCAATATTTTATTATACGTAGAAATGCACAAACATTAAATCCATATAAACCCAGGAATGAGACGGATGAGACGGGAGCCTTCAGCTTCACACCAGATTGGGGGGAACCCTGCTGAAATTAAACAAGACAAGAAGTGTGTCGGACTGAACATTATCCTGAACACACTCAGGAAGGACGACAGGAAGTGGAACAAAGGCAATTCATCCATTTGTGGAACAACAAGAGAAAAGACACGGAGCAAACAGGACTGAGGTCTGGATTTACAAAGCACACACACACAGCTGGGTCAACGCAGACCAGATGTTTGTAAACATGGCTCTGGATGTGACGTGGTGGGGGAACGGCAGTGTGGGTGTTTCAGCCCAGGATGAGGGAGGATTTTCCTCCAGGAGGGTTTCTGCGTCCTGATGGTTTCTCAGACGAGGAGCTCGGTGCAGATTTCTCCATCGGAGATGCCTCCACTTCCTCCGCTGCCTCAACCGCCTCCATAGGCTCTGCAGAGGAAATGATCAGCCACTCAAAATATGCAGCCAGCTGAGTCAGTGAAGCATCAGGAGAGGAATTCAAACCCCCCCACACACACCCCTGTATCCTCCGTCTCACACGCCTGTCTTTCCATGTCTCCCAATCTCTTATTTCTCACTCTTAAGCCACTTTCACAGACGAAGCCCGTTACTGTCTGAAGTGAAAACATGCAACACAACTTTTCATTCCACAACAGAAGTAACACATGTATTCCCACCTGTCTGTATTTAACAGACCGATACAGAACATTAACCTCTACGACACATGTAGAACAAATGAGACCGGACACAATGACCTACAACTCAACGTAGGGAGTCTGTTGTGAAGAGCCCAAGCTGAGCACTATTGCCTTACAATGGCTCACAAAGTTTACATTTATTTCCTTTCATATACTACCTCAATATACACACAACTCTGCACTCTGTCGTCTATTGTCTGTTTATCGTCCATCATTATTGTCTGCAGCGTTGCACTCTCGCACTGTTGCATGTAGATTTTTAGTCCGGTGATGTTCAACGTAGCCCCATGGTCCTGGAGAAACGGTTTCATTTTAACTGTGTACTGGACTAACTGTAGGGTTGAAATGACAAGTAAAACCCTGAGACTTTAGCCAGTTAGCAACACCACAGCTTCATCAACAGCACCATTCACTGGATGAGCAATCATGCACTCTGACTGGTGACTCTACTACTAGGCTATCAGCTCTATACCATGAGTAGAGAAAAACAATGGCGGAGCACGTTACTGAACCAACCAAGGACCAAATAAACAACAAAACCCCAAAAAGAAAAAAAAAAATATATATATATGGAAAGTATTTGATGGTAAGAACATCTAAGTTTTTCAAGAATTATTGCATTTTTCACAAATTGCTCCTGTCATTTCACCAGTCTGTTTACATTCTAAGCAGAACTGATTGCCGGACATTTTGTATAAAGTTATTTATCAAATTTGCCAAAAATAATGTTCAGTTTCTCCAAATCCAGTGAATGTGGATAGAATAAAACAGCTCTTCCACTCAATCTCATCATATATGGATTATAGATGACCCTGTGCTGCGCAACTCATCACGTATCAGCTCGTGTACGACTCTATTTCATGGAATAAACTTATTAGCCCAGCAATTTCATCTTCAGTACGAACAGCGCCTTCATTTCAGCATCGCTCTAATTTTCAGTCAAATCTGCTGAGATTTTCTTTGCTAGTAGTTTCATTTGTTAATGGGCAAATCTGACAGTTCAGATTCCGACTGGAGCTGTGACAAGATTTCTATAAGTGTTACGAGGTCAAGAACACAGAAGGTTAACGTTTCCACTTTATGGTTTTGCTGTGCCCCCCACACACACACACACTTACAGAAAATACAGGTTTCAGCGAGTGTATGTGGTATCGTCTCACCCACCTCATGTCTCACTTTCCTGTCTGTAATATTGTGTACCTTAAAATAGACATAAACCGAGTGATGTTTATTAATCTAAAGACGCTTCAGTGCAGCAGTGTTTATAAAGGGAGCAGGAATTTGGATTAAAATCTGAAACTCCAGCTACAGAAACTTCATAAGGAATGTTCTCTTCAACTCTAACAAGAGACACAGTGTGTGTGTGTGTGTGTGTGTGTGTGTGCGCGCGCGTGCGTGTGTGTGCGCGTGTGTAGTCAGAATCTGAAACCAGTCACTGGTCATTTACATTCCTGCAAAGTCAGAAGGCTGAGTTTTGTTTAAGAAAATAAACCCCGCCCCACACACAGCTGGGATGCGTTTCTATAACAATACGGTGTGACGGGGGAAACGTACACTTTAGAACGGTAACGTCACTGAAGCTATGAGTTCAGTTTGACATCCCACACTAAACACACACGTCTAAAAATCTCACACAAACCACATCTGCACTGATCCACGTGGCATTAAACAACAAGATGTTCAGCTGAAAAAAACTCCAGCTTCATCAGTTAAACTTTACAGAAACAATAACTGAAAACAAGAAGTCCCCCAGAATTCAGCTGCATCGAAAAACATACACAGCTGGATTCGAGCCCACATGTGGTTATCATTTTGTCCCTGAAGAACACAGCTGTGACTTAGAGATGGAGGAATCCTGACCAGCGCCACCTGCAGCTCAGCTCCTGCACCACTGCAGGACAGAAACCCACCACACAGACGGAGACACCAGAGACGGGGGAAAGGTGAAGACTGAGGATGGACAGATGAAAAGAAAAAAAAAAAAAATGACAAATGAAAGGCAAAGAGAAGGAAGAAAATAAAGGGATTAAAGACAAGCAACAGACAAGGATAAAGAGGACAAAGAGCAAGCAAGAAGAATAAAGGGATGGAGGAAGAGAACAAAAACAAAGAATGAATAAAATTATGGAGGGAGAAGAAAACTAGAAAAAAAAAAAAAAGATGAAAAACAAGAAAGATTAATGATGAATACAAGGACCAAAAACAGGAAAAAAATTAAAGTGAAAAACAAAAAAGCTGAAATAAGGGGGAGAAAGGAAAGTCAGGGATTTTTTTTTTTTTTTTAAAGTGAGGGACAAAAGAGGACAGAAGAAGAAAAGCAACAAAGGAATGAAAAAAAAGATGGAACGTGAGGGACTAAAACCGACAGGGAAGAAAAAAAAAAAAAAAAAAAGGTGAGGAAGCAAAGGACGAAATAAAACGGGAATGATGGAAGGAAAACCATCAGCCCAAAAACCACCCAAGGAGGAGGAAGTGATGACAAAAGAAGAAAGTGAGAGGGATAGATGGAGGGAGGATTAAAAAAAATGAAGGAAAAGAAAGAGGGATTAGAAGAGATTAGAAATGAATAAGATGAACAGATGAAGGGAAGTTCTGCTCTTCACTCACCGGTGTTCTTTCCATTGTCTCCATTCTGTGAAGAAAACAAGAGGAAGGTGATGTGAAGAAAAATATCACGGCTGCAGGAACTCACCATGCTGCTGAGAGGTGTGTGTGTGTGTGTGTGAGAGATACACTTGTCTCACCACCACTGATGAAGGCTCCTCTTGTGCATCACTGGTTTGATTGACAGGTTGCTGGACACACCTCCTGAGCGGCGCTGAAGGTTCTCCACATAACACCCCTGTGGGCTTCCCACCTACAGGACAGAACCCATCAGAACCAGTCAGAACAGAGGTGTGTTTAAGGTAATGAGTGACCTGAACAGGCACAGCCACCAGGACATGTTGGTGAAACAGGTGAGACAGAAAGAAGGAAGAATTTAAAAAGGAGGTAAAATCCAGTTGAGTGAAGGAGGGATTAAAGCGCTCCCTTTGGGTGGTTCTGTTGGAGCGAGTCGCTCTCAGAACCAGCGATGGTTCCACAGTAAACTGGTGACTCATTCAGGACCGAGAACTAAACAGTACGAAAAAGTGTTAAACTGCTGCTCACAGCACAGAATCAGACATGAAACACCATGTTAGAGGCACAATGCCCCCCCCCACACACACACACACACCTGAGCAGGTAAAAGACGCTCAATACAGGCACCAAGGACAAACCCATTAATCAGGAAAGGTTCTGCTGGTACCGGTGTTCCCACTGCACGATTTGTTGGAATAACAGATCATGTTTTTGCACAACACTTTCAGTGCTTTACATTATTCATCACTGCTCGTCTGAATAGAACACAGCGAGATGAGGAATTAAACACACACACACACACACACACACACACACACACACACACACACACACACACACACAGCCTGAACGTCTGCAGTGTCTCTGAAGAGCATCAGAGCAATTAAAACAAATCAGGAGCCGTCCATCTGCATTTCTGCCCCTGAGCACCCTGTGTACAGGAACCCTGCCCCACCCTGCCCCGCCCGCTCGTTCCCAACACGCTCCAGATTTCAGCTCAGAACACACTGCTCACCTCACACACGGGGCAGAGAGACAGGATGCTCAAACAAGAGGAAGTGAAGGGGGAACTCAAACAAGGAACCCAGAACAAAACTTTCACCGGTTCTTCGTTAATTGTGTTTATAGTTTAAGCAGAACTATTTTTGAGAACAGGAAGTGAGCTTGAACTTAAAATATGCACTTTAAGGAAGTCGGGTCCCATCTTCAGTTTTCTCTCAGTAAACATTGTCAATCTCTATACCACCACACGGGTTCCTCAAAGAGCGCCTTCAGGAAGAGAAAAACCATCAATCACCCAGAGAACCCATCAGGACAAAAACCACTCCAAAAGAATCTAATAATTCAAACACTAAAAAGCCCCGCCCCACATTTATACAGCAGTCCTGATTGGTTGATGTTTGCAGTCCACATTACATCAGGTTCTTCCAGTTTGCACTCGAACACCAGAAGTACCACAGAAGAGGTTCTCCTCTGTGCAGATAATAAGCCTCATTTATCCACCACCCTGCGTTCCCAAACACCTGCAACATCCAAGGCTTTTAGAACATTCTCCAAACTTCTGGTACTGGGGAAAGTGGAAAACCTGGAGAACCTCCATATTCCTGTATAAACTAACCCTCCTGAACTCACCTGGTGGATTGTTCCTTCGATGAGCATGTGGATCCTCAGGTTCTGCAAAAATGCTGGAAGCCATTTTGTTTTTGCGAGTGACTGATTTCTCCTCTTCAGTGCCAAAGCAGATGTTGGAACCTCCACCTGGTGGACGGAGAACCCTGGAACACACACAGAGCAGCGATTCATTAACAGGTTCTACAGCTGTTCCTTTGGGGGAACCCCCTACAACAAACTGCTTCAGGATGAAAATGGGCTTCAAGTAGAACCTTAGCTATCCAGTGAACAGAACCCTTGAACAAGTTACCAAGGTCCTAGTAAAGTATTAAGAAGAAACTCCTGAGCAATAATTCAGAGTTGGTACCACACCCTTCACCAGGTAAGCTTCCTATTAAAAAAGGATTCTACTTGGAAGACACTGTTGGTGGGTTCTACAACATCTAGAACCTTTAATAGTGCTGCAGAGGCACAACCAAAGAACCGACTGTAAATTTCTGAAGAGCATCTGAACTTTAGACTTTGATGTGAATAAGAATCTCAGGGGGTTAATGAGAACGAGAGGGTTTGCAAAGATCCTTCTTTTCCTTAGAACCCAGTTTAACACAGGAACCAAGGAGCTAATGAGCCCATGGGTACCAAACGTCAACAACAAACGTGCTGAGGTTTCTACAGTAATTAAGACATCTGGAAGCAGAAACAAGCCAGTGGAACTGGAACAGTGTTCGAACCATGAAGCTTGACTCAACCTTTAAGGATGAAGCACTGAGGAACATACAAGTCAGAAGCTCATGAGATCCTAATCACACAATAAGACGACTGCAGTAAACACCAACACTGGGGTTCTTCCTTTGGGGTCACCTTGTGTGGGTGTGGCTAAATGAAGCTGTGCAAAAAACATCCGTCACTTGCACACAATCACCGTTCCTTCTTCAGGGTCAAGTTTACTTTAGGAGACATGAAATACTTTCTATAGATAAAAATGCAGCACGACTGTATTAGAACTCATGACATAATTCGGTATTTGTAGTCTTGGATTATCACCATGACTCACTGCCAGATCATCCTCAGCTTCCTGCTCATGGATCAAACACAGCATGATGCTTTAAGAACAGTCACGAAGATGCATTTTAATATAGTGCTGCATTTATTTAAAAAAAAAAAAAAAAACTGATTTCATTTTATTTAACATCTGTATAACCAGGTTGTTTCACAAGAGACCAGAACGGACCAAATCTAAATCAGTCAAAATACTCCACAGTGTCAGGGTTACATCAGCACTGACTATACTCACGACACACAAGAGTCATCAGTAATAAATGGTATAGAATATAAACTCAATAACATGAGCCAGCGTTAGAAACCTTTATGACTGAATTGTTGAGCTCGTTCTATGGCTGACAGCTGTGTTACCACAGAATAAACACTACAATGAGTGCACAAGCAGGTCGTTCGTGAGAGAGAGAGATTGAAATGACTTTTGGGCGTTTCAAAGTGAAGTAAAAACTAAATGACAAAAGAAAACGAATCAATTACTTCAAAAGCAGCAGCAGGTCGTGTCCTGATCTCAGGATGGATAGCTCTTTATGAGCCCATGTGAAATGAAACGCTCGTGTGCACCATTTTCTGGATTATTGGATGGGATTAATCTTCTGACCAATTCACCCAGAATAAGCCTCATCCCATTTCTTGGGCGTGTCTCATTTCATGCTGTACCACACACCTCATTTTCTCTCACTGATTGTACTGATCTTTATTATACAGCTACAAGTGCTTCCTGTAGGGGGCGTGGCCATGCATGATCATTAGCAGATTACATGACTAACATGCCTGGAGTGTGTACTTGCACAAGGAACTCAATAACATCCTAAAAGCTTAAGCAGCATCACTTCTCCGACACGCCCTTTTACACCTTGTCTGCGCTTAAACTTTTGGTTTCGGACACAAGAGAAGAGAGCGAGCAAGCGAGCTCATCCTGAAGCATCTTTATAGTGAAGAAAAAGTAGAAAATCTCTTTAGAGGAGATAATGCAGATGATCTTTCCAATCTTTTCCTAATCTGATCTTTCACCTTTCCAAACGCCGTGTCCTGACAGTTCAAATAAATACAAATTACAGATACAGACAGGACTAAAATCCCAGAGATACGCCAGGGATGCTCACAATACATGGAAAACTAATCCTGTCTGACTATAGCTTTAAAAAAAAAAAAAAGATACATCACTGAATAGAGCACATGTGTGCACGAGAGAGAGGGAGAGAACAGAGGTTAATGCAGATCCAGCAGGTTTGATGTCTGATCACCTGTCACAGAATCAACCACTACAAAGCTGGAAAATTCACACACCGCTATCTGTCAGCAAACACTGCGGCACATTACAACCAAATTCAGGTTTGCAGAAGATCATCATGATGTAGACAAAGGCAGAACCCCACCCAGTCAGGACAGAACCAAACACACAACCCACATCCTGTGCAACGCTGCTGTTTATCAGCCTTCAGCTAAACCGAAAGAAAAATGAGTGAATTTAAAAAGCAGGAGATGGATGCACTTATGAAGGTTAAAAAAAAAGCATTAGGAACATGATGGATGGATGGATGGATGGATGGAGAGAGCAATGCAGCAGCAGCGTCTCAGAAAACAATAGAGGAGCTCAATTAACACCACCAGCAATCCATCCAGGCAATAAAATCTGGATTTCAGAGCTGGCTTTGGAATGCACTGGGTTTATCGAGAACACCGGCTCTGGGCTGAGGAACAATAGAGCTCACTGCAGCTCTGTGGGATCTAAAACACTCCATGAGCTGCACCTGCAAACACTGCACACATTCATACAGGATTAAATTCAACTATAAACTCTGGACCTCTGTGCTAACCAAACCAATCCCATTTACTCATGCATTATTTTGCATAATCATCATCAGCAGCCTTTTTTTGTACCTGGAGCTGCTCTTGGCGTCCGGGTCCATGCCCTGAAACGTGGTAGTGGTCGTCATTTTTTCTTCTTTTCTTTTCTTCTCTAAATTCCTGCTTTGACACAAAATCACACCCTGATTACAAACTCACAAACCCACACAACTATCCAGCTGCCTCACTAACAACCTCACAGTCTCATTTTCTTTCTTTATTATTATTATTCTTATTATCGATTAAACCCCGACATGAGCTGCTGACAATAAGCCACTGCAGGAGGATGAGGTCCACAACCTCTCCATTCTCACTGCGGACACGCCTTATCAGCCGTTTCCTGAGCTCTCATTGGTCGAGACACTGCACAGCCTCGCTCTGATTGGCTGAAACGCGCGTCGGCCGCGTCATGACTGCTGGTGAAAGAGGAAGAAGGAAGCCGCTGTGGTGTGAGGAGGAACTGGGGGGGCAGACATGGCTGGGCTTAGTCTCTATACAAGTGCACTAGTTAGGGCAAACAGAATGGCTTCTACACACTACATAGTGCACTGTGCATTCCATTTAGCTCCCTGTTCCCCTGAGAAACACACTAAAAAGGTTAGAACCATAATCAGTGCTGTTCACTGCTGTAGAGTTTGGCACTGAGAGCCCGGCATACAGTCCAAGCTGTCCAGTGCACTGTTAGGACCAACTCATAACTTCTGCACCTTTATGTAGCCTACTGTATATCCACTAGATCCCTACTTCCTATTTTGACACACTATTTAGAGTGGTGGGGCGGCACGGTGGTGTAGTGGTTAGCGCTGTCGCCTCACAGCAAGAAGGTCCGGGTTCGAGCCCCGTGGCCGG
>JAOANJ010000023.1:523203-535004 GCA_026413345.1 Ariopsis seemanni | reverse complement strand
TCTCTACTCCATCTCTCTCTCTCTCTCTGCATCTCTACTCCATCTCTCTCTCTCTGCATCTCTACTCCATCTCTCTCTCTCTCTCTGCATCTCTACTCCATCTCTCTCTCTCTCTCTCTCTGCATCTCTACTCCATCTCTCGCTCACTCTTCCCCTCTCTCTCTCTCTTCCCCTCTCTCTCTCTTCCCCTCTCTCTCTCTCTCTGCATGTTTACAGTGAACAGTGAGCGTGAGACGAGATCTAATATGAGCGCGGAAATGTTTCCGCTGATTAACTGCACACTAAGACAAGGCAGTTATTTACACAAATCTGCCATCCTGCCTGTAGTGAGACGCAAAAGTGTGGTGAGTTGAGAAAGAGAAAAGAAAATAAAGAGAAATATAGAGTGAGTGGAAAAAGAGTGGACCAGTGTAAATGGAGAAAACCAGAACAAACATGTGAGGGAGGAATGTGAGGGTAGATTTGGAGGAGGGAATGAAAGAAATGCAAAGATGTAAAGGGGTTTTCAGAGAGAGAGAGAGAGAGAGAGAGAGAGAGAGAGTCCCAGCAGCTCTGCTGTCAATCTGATCTGTCAGTGAAGCATGAGAAGCGTGCGATGGTCCACCAACAGCTGCAGAGATTTCTCACACGCCAGGATTTCTCCGTCCGTGAGAATGACAAACGTTTCTTCAACAAAAACATTTTTCCACAAGGACGAAACCCAAACACACTCATTTTCTCCATACTTCATAAACACTGCTTTTCTTTTCTGGAGGACAAAAACCCGACCACCGTGTGGCACGTGTGATCAGGATTCACCGGGCTGTTCGACAGCACGACTGTGTGCCTGTAAATAAGTAAAAACGTTTGGTATGCAGAGCTCTGTGTGTGTGTGTGTGTGTGTGTGTGTGTTGTATACTGCGTGCTGTGGAAGCCAAGAGGAAGAAGTGATACAGGAAGAAGTTCCTCAAACAGATTAATGAGGGAGAATCAAATCCCACTTGTGAGATCACTGAGTGAGAAAATGATGAAATCAGCAAACGAGCAGGGCTTCGGCTCCCCGCTGCGAGACGCTTAGACCAATTAATCGGAGTCGGAGTCAAAGATTAAAGCAGGGAGAGAGAGAGAGAGAGAGAGAGAGAGAGAGAGAGCTGGGCCGTGGCTAACTGATTCAAAAGTTATGAAGCGTGGCGGAGCAGAGGCACTGAGACGGGACAGCTGAGATTGCGTACATATTCATGTGCTGGGTGATTTATGGTGATTTATGCTGCACACTGAACGCTGAGTGTTAATTCTGTCTCTCTCATTAACTCGCATCTGCTTCACTCCTCTTTCCAGCACCTTCCTTCAAGCGTGAGAGACACGACCAGCAAAACACAAACCTTCACAAAGTCACAGACACTGCTGAGTTTCTGCCCTAAAACCGTGCCACTTCTGTCTGCCATGTTTTCATCAAACATAGACGTGGACCAACTTTTGGTTCTACAACCTTCTGGAACCCTTTCGACAGTCAGATAGAGTCTGCTCCATTTCCACCGTCTGTATTTTGGATAAATGTAAACCAGATGAGTGTGAAGATGAAAGTGTGAAAAGCGTGGAGGACAGCTCTCCCTGCTCCACACATCCAGGGTTCTGAACATGGGCTCTGGGGAACATCAGGCGTCTGTGAAGATTTATTTTACCCATCATTAACACGGATTAAAAAAAAATATTTATCATTATTTATAATTGTCCTTGAGTTACTGTAGTTATGTCCATGCTGGACACAGAGGCAGAATGATGAAGTGTGATAGTGATATTGTAAAAGAGCACGCTGATGATGTGACGTTAAATTTTTGTTCTTAATCTTTAACTAAATAAAAACTCAAAGCGGAGATTTTTTAATTGTATCAGTGCTGTGCTGCTGGAGGTTTCTGAGCAAGCCTTCATATCGTCGTAATTACTGCGTATCGTAGAAATGCATTCAAACATCGTGACATGATATTCCTGTCATATGCCCCAATCCCACCTGTCAATATTTCTGTTTAGGTTTTTTTTTTAATGCCAACGTTAATAAAAACCTTCTCTGAGCAGCAAGTTGAGGAATGAAAACGCTTCATGTCTCCAATCAACAGTCAGAGTATTACTGCATGTTATATTTAAATAGTGTTTGAGTAACTGGATTATGTTTGTAAATGAAATCTGCACTGATGGGGCTGCTGGCAGACGTGAGATATGATGGGATGTGATGCTGTGATGTGATGTCTCTCACCTGCAGGCTGCTCTGTGATGCTCGCTGCGGTCGTTGGCGGTGCAGCTGGAATTTCTGTTTCAAAAAAAAAAAAAAAGACAAACAAAAGACAAAAGTCAGAGATTAATCAGATAAAGTGGCATGTTCTTTTATGAGTGTCTTGTAAAAGACGAGTGCTTTTTCTCTTCCTTAAACACTGAATAACTGTAAAATGAAACAGGCCCAAAGCTGTGGCTTGAGCGATGCATCACTTTTCTTCAGCTGCAAAAGACTTGATCCTGTGATCCTCCTTCCACTGGAGTAAAGATCTCCCACACCCAGGAACACCACATTCTCTCTGTGTGACGACTGATAAAAGTGTAAACCCACAGACATTCACAAGAAATAAAGGGTGGAGTGAAAAGACACTGGGACGAAAAAGACAAGAATCAACGAGCCTTAAAACCGAAATGGAGATAAATCTGAACTCGAAGGAGGACTTTAACCTTATTACAGTGTTATCGATAATGAAACAAAATCAACTCACAACTGATTGAGACTTTTTAGGTATGGATATTAATCATTGCGCAAATACTGTGAATGAAATTATTAATCCTTTTCAGCATAAATACGCAGGTGATTATTGGATATAGGAAATCGTGCATGCTGATTAGTCGAGAGATTCAGATTACTTCTCGATAATCACCTCAAGCGACTCAGTAAAATGGCGTCCAATCGCTTCGTCGCCGTAAGCGAGGAAGAATTACAAATGGTGAAAGAAAACGCTGCTCCTAAAAGCACTAAAGATGCTCCGAAGTTTGGTCTAAAACTATTCAAAGGGGGGTGGGATTGGGATTTATTTTATGTGACTCGGCGCAGATCAGTGACACGAGTCTGCACCGCAAAGTTATTACATTTACATGAAGATTTAAATAAATTATTTTTAATACAATTTAAAAAAATAATCATGTGTGTATTTATACTAAAACAATGATCTGCCTCAGGCTCAGTGAATATCGGTGAATAATAACCTCGACTTCAACTTCATCTCAGTTATTATTCACTGATATTCACTTCACCTTTGGCGGATAATTGTTAATTATTTTCTCTTTTGTCTTGTTGTGTGAAACATATTAAACCTGCCTGGAAACCCAGAGTATAAATACATTTATCTGTAAAGAAAACAGACAACATCCTCTTTATTCTGCTCACAGTTACAGCAACAATCACACTCATTTAATTATAACGATATTTTATTAATGAAACTGATTGTGAACACGAGCTGTGTGAGAATCTATCAGGTGAAAATATAAAGTAGTGTAAAATGTCGCTTGAGGTTTCTTTACTTAATAATAAATACATCGCTTCATAACACATTTATAACACAACTCAATCTTTTCTCGTTAAATTACGAGGACGTGTTGAGTCTCCGAGTTCTGCACGTCGCATACACATGACTTTCTCCTGAACGTCGGCGGCGTGGTGTTTCTCTGAGTTTATACCTTTAGTGTGGTTCACTGTGTCACTTCACCTGGAGCAGGTTTTAACCTCAAACTGCTCTTTCATTAACAGAACGAACAAATAGGAGCGAAATCAGGCTCCATGATGAGATCGAGACCCGATCCGTCTGATCAAGCTATCAATATTCTGATCTGATTATTATGTGATTCAGACTCTAGGTGACATTCAGTGACAGCTCAGAACCTTATAACACTAAAGCCATCACTGATTAACTGCTGTTACTTTGGCTTTTTAAAAAATACTTATTTTATAGTTAATATAATTAGACATTATTTGTCACACCTCATACTGTGTAAAGATTTATTAGCATTTCAGATTAGAAAATAAAATGGTGTCATTTTAAATGTTTCAGGGATTTGAACGTTCCTTATTATTTATAATCCCTTCATATCATTTAAAGATTCTTGAACATTTGTTTTATAATTTCCATATAAACACTGATTACATGTTTATAAACTCAAGAGCATCTTCTTCATCTCTATTTTGGAGGCATCGTTTTTAGAAATATACAAGGCGGTTTTTACAGTGCCGTGATTTTTTAAAGCTCTTGATCGGTATATTATTCGCTCTGTTTGTATTTAGCAGTGTTTGTGCACGAGCTCTCTGTGGTGGTGTTAGATGTTAAAGTGAACGTACTGATGCAGGGGGCGATGGGCGAGCGGCTCTGCTGGTAGCCCTTAGCGCAGCGGTTGCACGTGATTCCCGTCACGCCGTCTTTACACGGACACTGGCCTGTGGTTTGGTTACACGTTTTTCCCGCAGCACCAACGGGATGGCAATCACACGCTGTGAGGAACAGGAGACAGAGAGGTGAGAGAACACACACACACACACACTTGTGATTACAGCATGCAAATGCACAGGTGTTTAAACCCCCACTTCTATTTCAACACCTGATTCAAACATATATATATATATACAATTTATTAGGAATGCCTGTACACCTGATCATTATGCAGTCAGCCAATCATGTTTCAGCAGAGCAGTGCATAAAATCATGCAGATACAGGTCAAGAGTTTCAGTTAATATTCACATCAAACATCAGAACAGGGAGAAAATCTCAGTGACTTGGACTGAGGCATGGTGTGAGTATTTCAGAATCTCCTGGGATTTTCACACACAACAGTAAACTATAGAGTTTACGCACAATGTTGTGAAAAACAAACAAAAAACATCCAGCTCTGCGTTCTGCGTATTAATGAGAGAGGTCAGAGGATAATGGCCAGACAGGTTCGAGCTATCAGGAAGTCGACAGTAACTCAGATAATTACTCTTGTAGTGAGCAGAAAAGCATCTCAACATGTTGAACCTTGAAACAGACGGGATACGACAGGAGAAGACTGCGTCGGGTTCCACTCAGATCAGACGCAGACTCGGACGCAGACTCACCCACATGGGACAGACGAAGTTGATGGAAAAAGTCTAAGAGATTTGGAGTTTGTCCAATCTTCACCTGTCCAGTTAGGTGAGCCTGTTCCTAATAAAATGGACACCAAGTGTATATGTATATATACGCATATAACACTGCTCAAGACTGACCTGATGATGGGTTATTACAGCGGGACAGGAAACAGCTGATCATTTTATTTCATAAGGAGAGAATTTCCATTTGGAGATTTTCATTGAGAGAGAGAGAGAGAGAGAGAGAGAGAGAGAGAGAGAGATGCTGCTTCATCCAAATGAGATGAAACCACATGCGCTGCAAGAACAGAACAATGCTGTAACTCTCATGATTAGCTGTTTCATTTTCCCCGTCCTGATCCAGACGTTTCTGCGCTCCGTGTGTGTGTGTTGGCTCTGTATGGGAGGTCTGTTTCTTCCCCGTGCCGTGTGCTCCTCTCCTCTCTCCCTGCCTTTGTAGTGTAAACCCCTTTCATGTCCGAGTGCCTCCTCCACTGTGGGTGGTGATATAAAACCTGTTCCTCAGATATTCTTTATTGTGTGAAAGGACTCCAGGCCTGTTGTAGAGTAAAGTGAAGGACTAAATTGGCTGCTGCGTCAGGTAATGAATGTGTAACGTGGGGAGCTGCTCTGTAAGACTTGCTCTCAGCTGCTCTGCGTGCTGCAAGTCGTCGCTGGTTAGTCATCAAAGCCCCGGCGTCTTTACTGTCGTTTGAAGGAACGATTAGGACTTGATTGGATCCACTCGGCATCGGACCACAACTGTTCCACAAGAGCCTGTAAAGAGTCACAAAGCTCGTTGGCGCTGCTGTTTGATCTCCGGTGAGTGAGTCAGGAACGCTCACAGGGAACGCAGCGTGGTGGATTCCTCCAGCCGTTCACTTCAGCATGGAAGAGCGAGTGTCATGTTGAAGGGAGGGGCGTGGCCATGCAGCCGTGTGACGAAAAAGCCTTACATCAAACACATTTAGGATTTTTACTCGCATTATTTACAAGTGTGAATTTTGCTCTTTCACACGATACGAAATACATCTCGACACGTGCGACCTGCTGAGCTCAGATCTAATCCCATTCAGTTCAGTTCAGTTTGAGTTTTCAGAAATCTTCAGGAAATGACAAGCTGCATTTTTTTGTGTTATTAACTTCAACCAAAGGCTGGTGAAGGAACGACTGTTTATAGCTGCAATAAGTGAGAACAGGAACTGACTTTTTTCACCGACGTTCCACAATATTACAACAGATAAAAAATACAACATTCTGTCTATAGGAAAAGAGAACACTGGAAGAACCTAGAGTTCTCTCTCTCTCTCTCTCTCTCTCTCTCACGTGTTTATGAACTGCACATTGATTTCCAGCAGCTGGATCAGTTTCTAACAGATTTCCTTTTCCATTCAAACTGGATCTCGGCTCATAAAACTCTCACGGCACGGTGGTGTAGTGGTTAGCACGGTCGCCTCACAGCGGCCAGCGAGGGCCTTTCTGTGCAGAGTTTGCATGTTCTCCCCGGGTCTGCGTGGGTTTCCTCCGGGTGCTCCGGTTTCCCCCACAGTCCAAAGACATGCGGTTAGGTTAATATGGGACGGCCTTGGGCTGAGGTGCCCTTGAGCGAGGTACCGAACCCCAACTGCTCCCCGGGCGCTGTTAGCATGGCTGCCCACTGCTGTGTGTGTGTGTGTTCACTGCTTCAGGTGGGTTAAATGCAGACAGGAATTTCACAAGCATGTGATGAATAAAGTCGTGCTTTCTTTCTTTCTAAATATCGACATGCTGTGTCTCACACTGTTGTTCTTTACACCCGTATTCATGAGCCATAAACATCAGCGTTTATATCGCGTCAGCACCATAAACATTCTGCTTGATTAACGAAATACGATTTAAACACTTCAGTGATAAAACATGGAAATGCAAACAAAACCAACAAGCTCCCGTGAAGCGAACTGAAGTCGGCACCTGTTCGATAACGAGTGTGGAAGTGCGGATGTAGTGCACATGAGCTGCAGGTGTTCCACTTGGACTCGTTTCAGCACTTTCACAGCAATAAACAGCCTGAAGGAAGAGTTTAAGTGGCTTTCCACTTAGTCATGAAGTGTTGGTGCTACTCAGCCTGCGCCGTGTCCTAAATCTCTCCCTGCTCACTACACCTCACAACTTTCTATAACTGCCTTCAGCAGCATTCTCTTTGAATATTTTAGTGATTTTCAGTGAACACTACTTCAGTATTAATCAGTCAGGAATGTCACGGAACATGTTACTGAGCTCTGTTTACGTTCCCCAGGTTTAAATAGCGACCGTAAACAGTGCACACGTGTGTGTTAAAGCTCTTACGTAACTAGACTCGTTCTTTATGTTTTATCACGTGTCATTGTAGACACTGTAGCTCCTCCTTGTGATATTTTGACGGTTTGTAGCGTGCTTCGATTTGATCATTAATGGCAAAATACGTCCAGATAAATAAATGAACATGTAAATACATGCCTCCCATAGACAGATGCAGATTGTTATGTTCAAAGCGAGCTGAACGTAGAACGTAGGATCCGTAGTTGATGGTCATGGTGTCTCAGTGGAGGAGGGAGAAGCATTACGTCATGGAGCGATGTGAAGGTCAGAAAGCTGAGCAGAATAATGTAATCATTAGGGCTCCGCCTCTCTGTCAGTGGATCAGTGTTAAGTGCACGAGTCTGGCTTTGTTATTTTAAACAGAAATAATGTTACATAAAGATAATGGTTCGCTGGAATCACAGCTGTCATCTTCATGTTTCTGTGGTGACCTGATGTGCTGATCCTGATTTAAATGAGGAACACTGCGTAATGAAGTAATGAGGTCATGCAGAACAATATTGGGACGTTCCCCAAAAAAACACGGTGTTATTTGCGGTTTAATAACAGCGACGATGCGAGATCATCGGGTAACGATTTAAATCGCGTGACTCACACGGTGGCTTCAAAGCGGATTACGTGCACGTGAGCGGTGTGTTCCTGGGATCAGTTCGAGCGTGAGGGGCTACGGGGGGTGAACGCGTCTCTGTGTTTGTCTGTTTGTGCCATGGCAACCATGAGAACGATAATTAGCTTAACCAGCTAAAGGTGCGGACCTCGCTCAGGGGGATTCTGATCAGAAAATGATGTCATTCTCTTCAGCGTTTGTTCACTCGCACCATGTGCTTCCCGCTCACTCAGCTCCAGATTTACACATGATGTGGTTTTCATACAGAGAAATCTTACAGTTCCCATAAAGTTTTAACCAACGGCCCACCCAGGAGGGACTGAATAAAAATATCATACACATGTACAGGCCATGAGTGTGTGAAGTAATGAGAGGAAGTTCTGTCAAAACTCTCTGGACCCTACATCATCACTGGCTGAAACTCACATCCACCTGCGTACACTAAGGCCACGCCCACATCACACTCTTGCACCTGACCAAAATGCTATTTTATTTATTTATTTATTTATTTATTATAAAACAGTTTGTTAACGGATCTAGCTTGCTATTAGATACAGTGATGAGTGATAGAGGAAATCATTTACACACAAAATGACTAAGTGTTAAAAAACACACCTCAGACCTGTAGGTTAATCTCTCATGAATATTCAGTAGGGTTTATTTCCCCACTACCTGACAGAAGGTATGTTTCCATTAACCTAAAAAACGAACAATGGAAACACATGAATTCTGAAAAAACACTCAAAAATCACAAAATGATTTTACGCTCGAATGAGGTGGTTTTTCAGACGATTCGATAAAGCAATATCTCACAAAATTTAAATGAAAACGCATTTTTCGCATTTACGCCCCATGACATGAAATCAAAGTCACCGTGCCAAAACTTATCCCGACTCAGAGATGTGTCATGATGTTTACAATTCTGCTTTAATCACACAACGCCACTTTATGGAAGCACAGACCATTCACAGTTGTGTTTTGTCGACTTTTTTTTTTTAAATTGCTATTATTTTGTGCAAACCTGCAGTGTAAACCTGCCCACTGAAATTCTCCACCTGACTCACACGCAAACAGAAAAGTGAGGAAGGAAAATGAGTTAAAGGCTGCAGTAGAGTTCAGTCAAGTTTAAACTGAGCCTCAACTCATCAGAATCACAAAAGTCAGGAGAGAAAAAGTGTTGAGGTGTTTGGGTGGGAGGGGCATATTCTCTCTCCCCTGTCAATCACAGTGACACTAGCCAATCGTGGACGTCTGTGAGCTCATGTATGTGGAAGAGGGTGGAAAGCGCTTTACTCCAGATGTGTTACGCTGCAGTAACAGCAGGCATTAACCAAAAGTGTACCAGATCACATCACCAGTGAAGTCAGGGGTTAATGAGGGCTGCCTTTGGAGCAGTAAATATAAATAAACAATTAGCTTGGTAGAACCGGATAAATACTCATCGCCTCAACTCAGACTGAGTTCTCGGGGTTCCTTGTGTTCCTGAAGACTCCTTCAGTAATAATAAATGATTAGAGTTTAGTCTTATTACGGTATTCAGTCACACCGATAGATCATCCCAGCTCCAACACTTCACTGACCTCCTCACTGCGCTGATCTAAAGCACGGCCAGCATCGTCCAAACACAACGCCTCATTTAGCCAACACAATCGATTTTAAAGGAGCTCTTCACGTCGAGCGCGAGCGAGGAGCGTCGACAGGCCAAACATTTCCACCATAATGAGCCCACGCTGGAGAGAAACTTGTGTTTACAGCGGGGTTTATGAGGGACGACGCTATCCATCATCAGCACCATCTGAGGCGGGATTTCTGGCAGGCGTCAGTGTGTGTAGGCGAGTGGCGGAGCCTAGGGTGTTTCCCCCAATGCCGTGACTGATTACAGAACTGAGGCGATGCGCTGTGAGAGTTCCTTCAACTGAAGTGAAAGATTTTCATGCAGAATATTTACATCCATGATGTACAGCGCAGAACATGAGCACTGATTAAGCACGGACTGGTTAAACACGGACCTGTTAAAGTGCAGTCGAGCGCTGAGTGGTTGTGTCCATAATCCTGCATCAGGTTCTTTCTTAATACTATCTCTAAAATATCTTCATATCTATTTTACATTTTATATATTTTCAAGAACAGCCATAAAACAGAACAGATCAAATAAAGCAGTAACAGTAAAGGAAAACATTTCTTATTCTTATAATTGTGGCAGCGGGGGCGTGCCCAAGCGTCGGTTTGTGAATGGAGGGCGGGGCCAGGGAAGGTGAGTGGCCAAGTCATTACACCTGATGTCAATTAATGTGTGTGTGTGTGTTTGTTGCAGTGATGGTGGAGCATAAAAGGAGGGGGAGAGCAGAGAAGAGCTCTCTCCTGACCAAAACACGTGTGTGTGTTGTGTGTGTGACTGTGTGTGAATGAGCAAAGCTGAAAAGCTAAGACAATAACTAAAATAAAAAGTGTGTGTGTAAACATCAACTCTCGCGTGCCGTGCTTCTGTGTTCCACCTACATCACGGATCTACGGTATTACAATGTCACTCAGTGTCCCGGATGTAGTTCGTATACAAATTATGAAGGGCGTATTTCCCAGCAAAGCACTCATGTTTACATAAAACGTTACAGAATGTAATATGTGTTCTGTGAGGAAAGTAGACCTGCAGATAGATAAGGCAGATAGATAAATAAACCCTCCCTATAAGCTTATTCACAAGCTGTACTATAAAACAAAAACTTTTTTTTGCCCTGTAGAATCCTAATGATCTCTTTAACAAATTAAAAAAAAAAAAACACAAGTGTGATCAGGAGATGATATATCCCCCCGGCTCCCACATGAAACCCCACTCCAACTTTTCCTATAAGTTGAATTAGTTGCCATGGAAATACGGAAAAAATAAAAAATCACATAAATCCCAAAACGGTAAAAAGGCACAACTCCTCTAGTCACTTAACCATTTTATTATGCCGGGGTGATAATAAAAATGAAAAAAGGAAAGAAGCAGTACTCCATCTACAACGTGAACCTGCTCTTTTATGAAGTATTATCTGTTCAATCTGAGGAATGTATGAGTATCTGGTTACACCCCCATCAGGTTAACTACCCCACATCTTAAAAACATCCACCCTAATAATATTAACTTAATAATCATTTGTGAAATTTGCAAGAACAGAATATTTAATTCGTTAACAAAACCTGAAGCAGGTATAAAGACTTTATACTATGACCAAGGATGCATGGCTTTGTTTCTCAAATGTATTGGGACAATTATAGTTTTCTGTTTACTGAAGATCACACTGTGGTACAGTGTAAACAAAGGTTAACTCCTACATTCCTACATCCAGTAGTTTATTGTATAGTTGTATAATTTTTAGGTGTGATAATTGATCAAAATCTAAGTTGGAAAGAGCATATCAACATAGTATCCAGTAAAATATCTAGAACTATAGGAATAATTTCAAAATCCAAATTTTATTTGTCACAATCATCATTGTTTAAACTTTATTATTCAGTAGTCTACTCTTACTTGTATTATGGCAATATATTATGGGGATCTACAGTACTTATAAAACAAATCTTAATAGACTGATTGTTTTGCAAAAGCGTGTCGTACGAATTATCACTAAATCCTCATACGAAGCATATACTGGTCCTTTATTTTATAGATATAAATTGCTAAATTTGAATAACATTCACTCTTTACAAGTAGGACTAGTCATGTACTCTGTTCATTTTAATACTATACCAGAAACATTTAAAAG
>JAOANJ010000023.1:442299-454088 GCA_026413345.1 Ariopsis seemanni | reverse complement strand
GTGTGTTTGTGTGTCTCCCCTAGTGACCGCGCCCTATAAATGGAGAGAGCAAGAGAAGAGTGGGAGCTCTCTCCCCAACCAGACACTGGGAGTGTGTGGATGTGTGTCTGTGTGCTAGAAAGTAAAAATGATTATGAAAAGTGGCTTTAATAAAGAGTTTTTGTGAACTCAGTTCTGGCCTGCCGTACTTCTGTGCTCCACCCACTCTCCAAACTGCCACAATGAGTTAATTTTATCCCTAATCTATCCCCAATAAACAAGCCTGTGGCAATGGTGGCAAGGAAAAACTCCCTCAAATGACACAAGGAAGAAACCTTTAGAGGAACCAGAATCAAAAAGGAACCCATCCTCATCTGGGTGATAACAGACAACATGATTATAAATAACTTGCTTCTATAACTGTGTCCTCCAGAGTCGCAAAGTATAACTGTGTAACCAAGAAATTCATTGTAGTTTAACAAGAAGTCTGTTTTGTTGAAGTTATCAACTGTTCATTGATGGAATACAATACAATATACCATGCAAGCTTCCAACCAACGGGGTAGGTGTAATATTTATGACCCTGTACCTTCCAAAGTTCTTTCCTGTTTTTTTTTCTCCTCTCTGTTCTTTGAATTTCTCCAAGAAGAAATGAATGTTCATGAAGCATTAGATGGCAAATTGACTCCGTGATACAAATCAATAGGAAGAAAACAAGTGAAAAGAAAACATGGTCATACAAATACATACACACAAACACACCACACACACTTGTATTCTGGTGCCTGGAAACTGGAGGGAAAGAAGCTTATTTGTTAAAAGAGACAGCAATAAGACACAATTACGAGCATTACTTCAGAGCACTTTGAACTTTCCAAAGTCATTAGATTTTGATTTTGATTTATTTATTTTGCTGTAGGAAAGTTTGCATGTTTGTGTGTTTACATTAACTTTGTGTGTGTGTGTGAGTGAAGGGTGGTTTGGGAGTAGTAAATAGGCTGGGGAAATTTGTTGCCCCATAGTCCTTTATTTTTACAATTCTGAGTTGATGTGCATTGACAGCTGTGTCTGTGTGAAGTGAAAGCCTGTTACAAAAAGCTGCATATCTCTCTCTCTCTCTCTCTCTCGCTCACACACACACACACACACACACATGCACACACTGTGAAGCTGAACTTTCTTGTCTGTTTTTATCCCAACTGCACTGTTCTTATTTTTTTTTTTAATGAATAAGTCTAGCTAACAGAAAGAGACCAGCAGCATGCATGCATTTATTGATTGTGTTCTCTTTGTTTAGATTATATCAATTAAATCCAACCAAAATGCAAAGTGGCTCTCATAACTCATAAACCAACAATAGATTGAAACATTGTGTATTGAAATTAGGTTTGACATTATTGAAGAAAAGTTTCTTTTGTGGTGCAGGGCCAGGACAAGATGGGGACCAACACACATCAAAGCCATCACAAATAACCTGACATCCCAGAATGATGATGATGATCAAAAGCGCTGGCACATGCATTCTATATCCAACCCTCCAAGTATGCATGCTCACAATCCATCCATCCATTATCCATAATTACTTATCCTGTGCAGGGTCACGGGTAAGCTGGAGCCTATCCCAGCTGACTATGGGTGAGAGGCGGGGTTCACCCTGGACAAGTCACCGGATCATCACAGGGCTGACACAGAGACAAACAACCATTCACATTCACACCTACAGCCAATTTAGAGCCACCAATTATCCTAACCTGCATGCCTTTGAACTGTAGGGGAAACTGGAGAACCCGGAGAAAACCCACACAGACACGAGGAGAACATGCAAACTCCACACAGAAAAGCCCCCCGTTGGCCACTGGGCTTGAACCCATGAACCTTCTTGCTGTGAGGCAACAGTGCTAACCACGAAACCACTGTCCCCCTAAATTTGTTCATGCAGCCACCTTCTTTGTGGGGAAAAAGGAAAGAAAGCACAACTTTATTCATCACACACTTGTGAAATTTCGTCTCTGCATTTAACCCATCCGAAGCAGTGAACACACACATGAGCACACACACATACTCAGAGCAGTGGGCAGCCATGCTAACAGCACCCAGGAAGCAATCAGGAGTTAGGTGCCTCACTCAAGGGCACCTCAGCCCAAGGCCATCCCATATTAACCTAACCACATGTATTTGAACTGTGGGGGGAAACCCACACAGACACAGAGAGAATATGCAAACTCCACACAGAAAGGCCCTTGCCGGCTTCGAACCCAAAACCTTCTTGCTGTGAGGCTACCGTACTAACCACTACACCATCGTGCCACCCATAGCCTAATGCTTAGAGAAGCATCTTTGGGACCAAAAGGTCACTGGTTTGATTCCCTGCACCAACAAGAACGGCTGAAGTGCCCTTGAGCAAGACACCTAACCCCTAACTTATCCCTAGCCTGCTCTGGGTAAGAGCATCTGCTAAATATAATGTAATGTCTTTCTCTGATGCTGATAATAGTTGTCACCACTAGAGGGAGTACTGCAGTGCTGGAGGAGTTGAAGTGTTGAACTACTCTTTGGATAAATAATGAAGAGAAGCCCGCTGTCAACGCAACTCCTTTCTCCCGTCTCATCATACTAAACAATCCTGCTGTTAAATTGTATTTTTGAAGTATCCCGTTTATTTTTTGAGGGAAGTGTGTGTTATGTTAGTATGTGTAATAAATTTAGGGGTAAAATAAGAATTAATTATTATGATCATGGTGGCACGGTGGTGTAGTGGTTAGCATCGTCACCTCACAGCAAGAAGGTTCCGGGTTCAAACCCAGCGGCCGGCGAGGGCCTTTCTGTGTGGAGTTTGCATGTTCTCCCTATGTCTGTGTGGGTTTCCCCCAAAGACATGCAGTTAAGTTAACATGGGGTGGCCTTGGGCTGAAGTGCACTTGAACAAGGTACATAACCCCTGACTGCTCCCTGGGTGCTCTGGTGTGGCTGCCCACTGCTCTGGGTGCATGTGTGTGTTCACTGCTTCAGATGGATTAAATGCAGAGGATGAATTTCACTGTGCTTGAAGTGTGCATGTGATGAATAAAGGTTTCTTTTTCTACTAACCAGTGGAGCACATCATCCACTAGCTTCACAACGTACACTTTGAGCTTCCTGATTAATAAATGTCATGCAACAAAAATTCTCGAGGAGTGTTCCATCAGTTTCAGCTCTTCACAATGCTGCAGTTCTCTCTCTCTCTCTCTCTCTCTCTTTCTTTCTTTTAAACCCTACTTATTGTCAGAGATGTGTAGATTGACCTGTGGGCCTTTTCCAGTGATGGGTGTAGCTTTATGTTGTATCGGAGAACACAGAATGTCCACCACAGTGTCGGGCAATACAGCGAGCACTGCCTCGGTTAATGAACGCTCGGCTCTCGGTACACTCCAGCCGACCCCCAGGCAGCTCGCAGGACGGGATTCAGACTGTTTCCTTTTTAGCTAAACTTCATGCTTCTTGTTTTAATATGGCATTTAACACTCGCTCTGATTTTCTTGCTGTATTTACTTCATCTTGTAAATCATCTTCAGTTTGCCGTTCCATCCTGTCAGCATCAGCGCTCCCTGTGATCTTTAGGAAATATATTTCGACAGGATGTGTGTGGGTTTCTAATTCACCAGCTCTGATGCTGTGTGGCTGTATATCTGCGTGTTTATTGGCATTTCTAGTGCGCTGAAAGGAACTTCTGTGGTGTGAAACGTGACTCATGTTGGATCGACACCACGGGGGATTTACACAGTTCTGCAGTGCTGTGGGTTTTTTAGGGAAAGGTGTGATGATTATTTTTAAACACAGAGATGTGAGTTGGGTCTGTTTGGCATGACCATCTCCACAATAAATATCTTTACACTGCAGTAATGTAAAGTACAGAAATAAATATCGACCTGGTGTTGGCAGGAACAGTAACCCACCCAGCGAGAGCTACAGAACCTCCGTGTGTTTAGAGGAAACGTTTCTGTGGAACAAGGCCTTTTACAGCACATTTGCATAAAATATTCAGGTTTGCGTCAGCAGCAGCGAATAAGGGATTGTTTCTCTTCATCCGATGCTTTACTGCGCTCTTTAATGGTCCTGCTTTTAGTCATTTTTATTCTTATGAGGTGTTTTAATGATTTGATAGCGCAGTCCCAGTGTCATGGACACACCCCTGATGATGAACAGCAACTGATTTAATTTATTAATATTAACATTTTAAATGCATTTTTATATTAAACTCCTCCACTGAATTAAATAAGATCCGAGCTCACAAATGTAAGATTTGTTATATTTTCTTTACATCCCAGTGCTGCTGAGTTCTGCACTCTGATTGGTCAGAAGGTGTTGATTAATTCTCTCTAACAGCAGCTCTGACGGTAGTGCAGGTTTATATTAATGCACTCGCTCTGATTCATTATGGTTTCTATAGTAACAGCTCATTCACAGGGGCGTGTCCAGGAGATAATAAACAGATTATAAAACTGATCTGTCAGGAGAAGTGTGTGTGTGTGTGTGTGTGTGATATTTCTGTAAGGAGTCTCCAGTGTCCGCACTGTGTAACAGTCCAAAGTGAAGCTGGAACTTTTCTGTTGTCTTCAGGGCGGATGAGTTTGCACTCCTCTGGTTTTTTTCAGTATTGTGACAACCCACAGGGTTTTTTCTAGTTCTGAAGGTGAAAGTGTCAAACAGCAGAATCCACTAATAACCCTCTTGGTCATGTTGTTATTAATAAATATTCTGTTGAAGTAAGTTCCATAATCGAGAAAAGGAACTAAACAGTTTCACAGACGTTAAATCTAATCACAAATGGATAAACAGTAAGACGTGCCTTATTTAAAAAAAAAATATCTAATGGTAATGTCTTTATTCACTAGATAAAAAATGCATATCAAGTGCAACAATATAAATGACAGAAATGCCTAAATATAAAACCTACAACAACTTTATACTTAAAAATTAATCTATTTAAAAAACTAAAAAGACCCTATGCTGGAGTATGAGAGGAATAAACCACTTGGGGATACGCTGTTACAGGAAACTAATCAGCTTCACACAGCAGTAACTCGGCTTCATATCGCCACCCTGTCATTGATTATTTTTTGATAAAAGCAAGATCAGGGAGTGTCTTACTCGTTACATATTTCACATTGTGATTAAACCTGGTGTCTTCCACTGTGGGGAATTTCTTGCCGTATTTCAGCAGCCTGTCTGGTGTGAAAGCAGCAAGTCAAGCTGCAGAGTCCAGTGGTAACCTTTCTGCTCGAGTTGTTCATAAATATCTTGATACTGAACCACTTTCCTTTTTTAAAGTCGCTGTTTTCCGGTCGTTTTTCAGCTGCAGCTGTTTTTCTGACCTCAGTGTGTTGGAGGGGAAGTTTTTATTGCACAATCCTGATCCGAGATGGAAAAAAACCTCCTCAGTGCCAGCGTTGTGTTTCAGAGCCCAGTTTGAAAGAGGAAGTGTGATCATAGTGGGATGTTTTTATAATCTAATGGAGCGCTGACATCCCCTTTAGCACCACTACGGCTGATAATAACACCTCTTGTATCTACTGAACACAAAGGCGTTTACACACCAAGATGTTTCTGACCTTTAGGCATCTGTGGGTTGGAACTTGCCTCGTTTTGTCTCTGTATGTGCCTTGTGTTTGATTTGGACCGAAACCTGATTGTGGCTTTTTGTTGGATTTTACTTTGAGCAAACTCCATGATTGCCTCAGTGTGTCAGCTCCAGGGTTACACACACACACACACACACACACACACGCACATGCACACACACGCACACAGAAATATTGAAGTGAAAACAGTCCAGTGACGTAACTAGTTAAGGAAGTGGCAGGGAAACCGGTCGTACCCAAACACCTCCAATACCTACAGGCCTGTTCCAACAGCCAATCAGAAACTGACCCTGATAACGAAGTTTTGAGGATGTTTAACAAACACACACACACACACACACACACACGTGCGTGCATACACACGCGCGCAATCAGTCCCTAAGTGAACCACAGCAACGCTCCTGTGGACATCACATTTTTATTGACAGGGTTGTGGGGTGCCAATACTTTGTGTACCACAACAGGCTGATCGGTGTGGTTGATGGACCTCAGAAAATGGCCATGCCACTGCATTATACTGTGTATAAACACACACAGAGGACTGGAAGATCGGCATAAATGGATTTTATAAGGTCATTACACAACAAATAAAATGATACACTACCTGTTCAGTCTCTCTCTGTGTGTGTAAATAAAACCGTATGTTAATCCAGCTTTATCATTTCCATATAATGTTCTGTGGAAGCTCGGTGCTGAGCGTGTTTACAACCAGGAAGATAGATAAATGGGAAGAGACACTCGAGTCCCCAGAAATTCCCCTGAAGAGGTGTGTGTGTGTGTGTGTGTGTGTGTGTTTTCTAGGAAGTAAAATAATTTGCCTAGACGTGTATCTTTATCATACATGCAAATCTAATCAAGTGTGTTACTTCCCTAAACATGAGACACTGTCTATCTCTCTCTCGCCAGATTTTCTGCATTTGTTGGGTGTTTATCAGTTTCCGTCACCTGGAATAAAAGAGAAATTGAGCTTTGTTAGAACAGTAACGCGAACACAAGCAAGAAATAGAACACAGCGTACCGCTCTCAGCCAATTAGAATGCAGCGTACAGGAAAATATTACAGAACCTGATTTTGGACCTTATTGTACTCAGTCCTCACAAATATAATGTGTGTGTGTGTGTGTGTGTGTGTACAGGAAGTGTGAAGATGCAGCACACCTCATGCACAGAGGATCGGATCCAGCACGCTTTGGATCGCTGCCTCGATGGCCTCCAATCATCTGAACTCCTCTCTCAGTCCTGGAACAGTGAGAAACTGTCTTCCTCTCTGTCTGTCTGTCTGTCTCTCTAACTGATTGTCTGTATCCCTGTCTAACTGTCCATCTGTCTGTCTCAGAGATCACACGGCCTTATTCTGCAGTATGATCAGTGTCCTCCTGTCAAAAAGGGGCGGGGCTTGTTTTCCTCATTAGTTTTGTGCTGGAGCGTTGAGACTAATGTTGCTAATAAATAAAGGACGTGTAAAACGTTCAGTACAAAACTACACGCACACGCACACGCCTCAGCTCATGGACTGAAACTGTTTGTGTAAAAGTGGTGTCACTGCTCTGGGTAATCACATCTCAACTTTTTGTCGTGTGTGAGCATGAGTGAAAGTGTGTGCGCGTGTACATATTGATAGAGTTCTAAGAAATTACCAGAGGAAATGTATCATTTGAAGTGTTGGTTCAGAGAGGAAGTTGAGGCTCTGCTCCTCGATGGGTGAGAGGTTACAGAGTGCACACACACGCACACACACACACACACACACACACACACACACACACACCAAAGCAATCTTGTTTACCCTTTTGAACTAACAGACTTCCTAAGTCCTAAACCATTCGACTGTAGAAGTAGTTGTTGTGTGTGAGCTGTGAAACACTCGGTGTGTAAGTGTACTAGTTCGAGTTCACGTGTGCGAGTTGGGATTGGAACTTTAGATATGAGGAGTGTAGCACTAACACTGACGTGTACTGCTCAGACTAAAAGTGTGTACTGTTTGGATATTAAAGTGCTAGTGTTAATTCAGACGGAGGGTGTTGGAGGTTTACTCACTAAACTTCCAGTGTGTACTGGTTGAATGTTAAGTGTACTGGTTCATTGGAAGTGTGTTAGTTGGAGTTGCAGTGTGTACTAGTTTGTTTGAATTTAAAGTGTACAGGTTAATTGGATCCTAGTCAGATTTGAAATGTACGCCGGTGAAATGGTCTAAAAATAAATGCACCCTTTAAACTCATACTTTTACAGTCCCACTGATCTCCCTGTAGGGGTTGAGTTCAGCAGCACAGAGTTTGGTTCTGTTTCAGGTTCTGCTCCCTAATTGGTGTAACACGTGTGTGTGTGTGTGTGTGTGTGTGTGTGTGTAGCTGGATGGTGTATGAACCGCTGGAGTTTGGAGGAACTCCTGAAGAGAGATCCAGAGAACTTCCTCATCCTCCTGAAACAGATTGTCAAGAAAGCAAGACAGGTAACACACACAGTACTACAGCATTAATTATTGGCACCCCATACTGCTTTCAAATCAGTTACAGCTCCCACTGGTGGTGTCTCTCTGTCACACTTTACTGGAATTAAGTGTGTGTGTGTGTGTGTGTGTGTGTACAGGTCCAGGAGGAGTGTGAGTATGAGTTGGTGGCTCCTCTCACCATCATGTTTGAGTCCACGCTTCTACAGGTAAGACAGAGACACACACACACACACAGAGTAATCATTAATAATGATCTGAATAATTTGTTTTAATCTTCCTTTTCTGTTCCTTGCTTCGCTCCTTTCCACACATGACTCACATCCTGCACACATTCTGTCCAATAATAATGCTGTAATGTGATTGTTCCGCCCCCAGACTCCCTTCTGTCCAACAGAGTGTGAGCTCCTGGTAGACGCACGTGAAGTGTTCCGTGGTTTCCTCACGTGGCCTGAACCGTACAGCAGTGTGTGTCGCGGTCTTCTAACAACTATACAGCAGGAGCTGAGGGCACCGGGTAACACACACACACACACACACACACACACACACACACACACAGACCCTGGTATGTACACTTGTCATCACCCACAGTAGCGTAATTATAGTTACACTGCCCCCCAGTGGTGTGTGTTAGTAACTGCAGCCAAACTTTCACCATAAGGTGTTAGAAATCTGTCTGCAGTTGAAATATTTCTCCTCTGTCGCTGTATACAGTCCACACTCTCATCCGCACTCTCACCCGCACTCTCATCCGCACTCTCACCCGCACTCTCACCCGCACTCAGCCTGCTCGGAGCTCGTTGAGATTGTGGAGTCAGCAACAAGTCAGTTAATGAAAGAAGTGCCAACAGTGAGGTCATGTGATCTGCTCAGCCGTCACTTGGCACATGATTTAGTGCGTCATGTTTAAAAAAAAAAAGAACATTGTGAAATGGACACAGATGAATGATTGTGTGTGTGTCTGTGTGTCAGGGATTTCGTATCACAGGTTGGTGAAAGAGGAACAGGGCATCACTGCTGAGTGTCAGCGGCACAAAACCATGTGAGTGTGTTCTTCAGGAAACTCTTCCTTCTTGTCTGCTGTTTTATCTTACGCCTGCAAGTCTTCTGTCCTTCATACACACTCTACGTTCAAATGGGTTTTTTTTTAAACACACATCTTTAATGGAGTGAGAGTCACCATTTCTACTTTGAGAGAGTTCTGTTCTCAGTTGTGTATTCCTTCATAACGTGTGTGTGTGTGTGTGTGTGTGTGTGTGTGTGTGTGTGCAGTACGGTGTTGTTGCTGAACCCAGCTGATGTCCCCCAGATGTTTCTGTCTGTCGTTCAGCAGCTCAGTGCCGTCAGCGTGTCTCAGAGAGAGATCAGCATTAACCTCATCAGACACGCGTTTCAGTGCAGCCTGGGCACAAAATATCACACACACACTCTACACCTCGCACTGCAGGTACACACACACACACACACACCCATTCATTATATTTATATTAATCATGTATTGTGGGTTTTAACAAACTGTGTGTCTGTGTTCAGTCTCTCAGTGATGATGCACTGTCTCACACACTGTCGTGTGTATCAGTGATCTTGGAGACTGCAGCAGCCATGAGAGACACCGCCGCCGCTCGAGCCCACGTACTGAAAGGTCTGGAGGAAGTGCGGGAAAAACTCAATATCCCAGCATGCAACAGTGCAACATCAGACGGTACAGAACCAATCACACACTGATACATGATTACAGCTATAAACGGTCGTTCTCTCACCGGCCTCACTCTCATTCAAAGTTAATAAGAGGGAAAACGCAGCTCGTTACACGTTACCAAGAACTGTAAAGAACCGTAAACTCCTCTGTACTTACAGTTCCAGCTTCACCTCTGACTGTTACACAGCACTGACACTGGAGACTCCTTCCAGAAACTACACACACACACTTCTCCTTATTCCAGGAAAATTTCAGCAGATCAGTATTATCAGTGGAGCGTCTGCTGGACACGCCCCTGTGACTGAGCCGTTACTATGGAAACCACAACATATCAGAGCGAGTGCATTAATATAAACCTGCACTACAGTCAGAGCTGCTGTTAGAGAGAATTAATCAACAGCTTCTGACCAATCAGAGTCCAGAACTCAGCAGCAGTGTGTGTGTGTGTGTGTGTGTGTGTGTGTGTACAGGGATGCTGCAGGTTCTGAAGTTACCCACAGCAAAGTGCTACATGATCCCCTGGGACACGGATAATTTTGGTGAGTGAATGTTTTTGTTGTTTTGTTTGTGATGATGATGAAATAAAATTCCGAATCTTTGTGTTAACGCTGTGGAAGTGACGCGGCTGTGCATTTTGATGTTGGCTCTTTGGAGTGGCGTCTGATCCCCCGTCTGTTCTCTGGGTCTCCACAGACGTCCTGAGTGGGTTCTTGGAGTCCGAGCCTGAACTGGCGTCACTCTTCTCTGAGGGTCAGATGGAGGAGGATGAGGTTGATGAAGAGGATGCAGATGAAGAAGAGGAAGAAGACGAGGAGGTGGAGATTGAGCGGTACGAGACAGAGGACTGCCTGGACCCACGGGCGTCCATGTTCTCCACCACGTCCTCTCTGTCCACGGCATCCAAGGACTCCATGTTGTCCACGTCATCCGACTTCTCTCCGGTCTCCACTCTGTCATCGTCGTCTCAGGCTTCAGGAACAGACAGCGACTTCTGCGAGGACATTGAGGAGGATCCACACGTTCTGGTGCCGATAGGTAAAACTAAAAACAGCACCGTACTTTCCAAGCGTCTCTCGCGCCTGTTTAAACCGCGAGGACATTCCCTCTGCCGTGCTAAGAGTCTGGGGAACACGGACAGTAAAGATAAGAAGGACTTCGTGCCCGCTGCTCGCTCCAAACGCTCCAACTCCATGCCACAGCAGGTGCTGACGCTCGGGGTGGAGCCGGGGCAGAGCGAGAGGGCGGCCCTGAGGCCGGTGTGCTACAGGAAGCGGCCCATCCTCAGCAGTGACGAGGACGAGGGCGAGGACACCGTACTGATCAGGGTGATGGTGTTCGGGGCCGATCACGTGGCGGGGAAACTGGCACGGGCGTATAACAGCCTGAGGACGAGAGAAAAACTTTCACCACGACTCACTAAACACTGCAGGATGAAGTTCTTCTTTATTCCAGTGAAGAGAGATCCGATAGTGAGCGCAGGAGTGAGTCAGATCAGCACAAGTCCATTCAAAAGTGCACAGGTGAGATCAGACCTGGAGACTGTCTGTCTGTCTGTCTGTCTGTCTGTTTTTGTTGTGTTATCCTATGGGTGTGGCTTCTCCATATTGTACAGCTTTCAGCCAATCAGAACACACCGTACTGTAGTGTGTGTGTGTGTGTGTGTGTGTGTGTTGCTGATGACGGTGTTCTTGGTGTTTAGGAAGTGAACACGGAGGTTTATGAGTACAGCACCAACAACATCGCTCACCTTCTTGGCATGCTGGACCCGTGGTACGAGAGGAACACGCTCTGTCTGCTCAACCTGCCGCTGCATGTGGTGTGTCAGGTGAGAGAGAGACACACACACACACTTTACACTTTAAATAGTCAAGCCAATTATATTAATACTAGTGGGGTTTGTTTTTGTGTGTGTGTGTGTGTGTGTGTGCTCACGTCGACCCCACAGCAGACATCCAAATCAGACTCTGAGTGTGTAGAGGACTCAGTAGAGGAGTGTTTACCCATCATGGCCGACCTGCTGCTGTATTACTGCAGAAACGCAGCTC
>JAOANJ010000023.1:259359-270161 GCA_026413345.1 Ariopsis seemanni | reverse complement strand
CCTGCGTGCTAATAATGATGCAAAGGCAATACTGTCAGTAATGTTCCTCCTAGTAGTTCTTTGATGGTTTGGTAATACTCCAAAAATGGCAGTTTCTGCACACGGTGTTAACACCACATCCAAGGCCTCTGCCAGATGTTTGAATATATTTGTCCAGTAGTTTCGTAGTTGAGGGCACGACCAGAACATGCGCGTCATGTTTGCTGGTGACATATGGCATCTATTACAGGTATCCATGACCTTAGGATACATTTTAGATAATTTGGAGTTTGTATAATAAATACAATGGACAATCTTGAATTGTATTAGACTGCCATTCACCCGAGTGATTGCACCGTCCCACACATCTCCATCATTACCTTGTCCAAGGTCCTTTTCCCAGCCTTGTTTAATTGTATCAAGAGAGGATTCTGTGAAAGAGGAAATCAGAGTACAAGTTTTTGATACCAGGCCTTTTTGGTTTGTGGGAATGTCCAGAATTAAGTCAACTATTGAGTTCGGGGGGGGGTATTGGGGAAGGAAGGATTATTTATTTTGGCTCAGTTACGGACCTGGAAGTATCGGAATAGATGTGATTTTGGGAGACTAAATTTCTCACATAGTTGGTTGAAGCTACAAAAGAAGTTGTTAATATATAGGTCTTTTAATCTTGCAATTTCTGAGCTCTGCTATATCGAAAAGGCTATGTTAATGTAAGGAGGAAAAAACTGGTGGTTATTACGGATGAGGCTATGACTAGATAACCCTTGGAGTCCATAAGCACGTCTAAATTGGGACCATATTCTTAAGGTGGAAACCACGATTGGGTTTTTTGAAAATTGGGTAGGTCGGATAGGCAGTTGGGATGTAAATAATGCCAGCAGAGAAGTATATGGACAGGATTCAGCTTCAAGTTCACACCAACTTAGTGTTGGTTCTTTAAACCATAGAACCATTTTGTGAATATTAGCTGCCCAGTAATAGTTTTGGATGTTAGGGAGTGCCAATCCACCTTCAGATCCATGTCTCTGTAAAAACTCTCTCTTGATCCTGGGAGTCCTACCTTGCCATAGAAAGGAGGAGATTAGTTTGTTAATCATACAAAAGAAGGATTTGGGTAAGAAGACCGGCAGACATTGGAAAAGGTATAAAAAGCAGGGAAGCACATTCATTTTTATGCAATTTACCCTCCCAGCAATACTAAGATGCAAATTGTTCCACCTTTCCAGGTCCAATTTAAGCTTTTCAATTAAAGGTGGGAAGTTAATTTTGTAAAGATCTGTCAGTTGTCGACAGATATTCACACCTAAATAATTAAAAGTTGTTCCTCGACAGTTTAAAGGGCAGATTCCATTTAGTGATCCGAAGGGCTAAGTTATTCAGAGGGAAGCACTCGCTCATAGAAAAGTTTAGCTTATAACCTGAGAAGGTTCCAAATCTGTTTAACAGTTCAACTATCTGTGGAACGGTAGATATAAAGTCTGAAATAAACAATAATAAATCATCTGCATATAGCGAGAGTGTATGTTCTGAACCATGTCTGATAATTCCTCATCTGAAACTGGCAGTTTTGAGTGCAATAGATAGAGGTTCGATTGCTATTGCAAATAATAATGGGCACCCCTGACAGGTACCTCTACCTAGTGTGAAATATTGGGAGATCATCCTGTTGTTCACTGAAGCCTTCAGCGAAGAATATAATAACGTTATCCAGGACACAAATTTGGGACCAGTGGAAAACATCTTAAGTACCTCAAATAAATACCCCCACTCTACCCTATCGAAAGCCTTCTCTGCATCCAAGGAGACCACCACCTCCGGTGTCTCATCGAGTGCAGGAGAGAAAAGAATGTTGAGAAGATGACGAATGTTGGAGAAGGAATGTCGGTCTTTCATAAACCCCATTTGGTCTGGTGATATAGTGTTTGGCATGATCGCTTCAAGTCGTGTGGCTAATGTCTTGGCGAGGATCTTATAGTCTACATTTAAAAGAAAAATGGGATGATAGGAACTACAATTAGAACCATCTTTGCCTGGTTTCAATAATAAAGTTATCGAAGCTTCTGTAAGTGTTTGCAGTAGGACACCCCGGTCCAGAGAGTCATTGAGCACTCAATAGGAGAGGGGTTAGTTTATCAGTGAATTTTTTATAGAACTCTATCTGATATCCATCTGGGCCAGGGGCCCTGCCACTTTGTATTAGTTTAATCGAATCTGCAATTTCACTAGATTTTAGGGGTTGGTCCATTTGAGAGGCATAAAGCCCAGAGTAGAATGTTTTAAATGTTTCACTGATAGCAGATGGGATTACCGTGAGTTCACCTGAAGGGGTCTCAATTTGTTTAATTTGTTGAGAGGCCGACTTAATCTTAATTTGGTGCGCCAGAAGACAGCCTGCCTTCTCCCCATGCTCATATAGAAAACCACACGATCTTAAGAGTAACTTCTCAGTCTCTTGTTTTGAGAGCAGGTTGTAGTCCATCTGTAAATTTTGTCTCTCCTTCTCCAATTCAAGGGATGGGGACACCACAGTGACTGGAGTTCCACGACATCAAAACCGTCCACATTATTCACAAAAATCCTGTAAATTTGGAAAAATGTCTAGATCTTATTCCTGCCCATAAATGTGCATAAAGTTATACTGTAGAAGACGAACTAATGCAAACCTGATTTTCTTTAGAGGATGAACTTTAGAGTTTTGGGGAAGCCATTACCAGATGGTTAGAGAAACAGCTTTGGGACCAAAAAGTCACTGGTTTGATTCCCTGAACCAGCAGGACTGGCACCTAACCTCCAACTGCTCTGGCAAGTGTGGTGGTGTACCTTGTGTCTGATTAGTCAGAGAAAAACTGATGATGTGATCATCAGTCCGGGCAAGAACTTGGCCATAACTAAAACTAACTAAACTTTAGAGGATGAAAAATGCTCTGTTACGGTGTTTGGTCAGTTTTAAATAGCTTTGTCCTGGTTTGGCCCCCATTAGCAGAGAAACTTATTTAGCAATAAGACTTTTTTTTTTTACTCAATCTTTGTGTCAAACCATTTTCTGATGACCTCATGTGACTTCACTGGACGGACGACACAGAACTGACCTGTGAGATCTCATGCTGTGAGGTAATACCGGTTTTATTCTCATAGACATGATTCAGAAGCACATCAGCTCACGGAGCGTGGAACCAGTAGAACCTGGACCTTCTTACTTTTGAACATCAAATGTAAAAAAGTTGAAATCCATCCACAGCCTCAGATCCCACATGGCGTCTCTGTGCTCCTCCACACAACCTGTCGCACAGACACACACTCGCTCATGTCAATATTTATTTGCTCATTGTGTCATGTGACCTGAAACAAATTTTCACACACCAACGCTGTAGTTCATGTCACGTTAAACTGCTGCTTCATTCTTTGTTTAGACTATTTATCTTTTACTGAATACTGAAACGCTAAAAGCTGCAGCTGCTCCTCAGATCTTCTGTGATTGTGATGTTTACACAGCAGTGAGTTTGATGCGTCTCTTTAAAGTTTATATGACGGGGACGATTCTTTAATCTCTTAATATCGTGTTAGTTCTCGCGCAGTAACGATTGTAAAAGTGGCTCCTGAAGTCACGACGTGTGCACTCTGTGTTCCAGATTCTGCCTCAGAAATTCTTCTTTGGCCCCTTAGTCACCATTTCACACTCCCCGCTGTGTGAACACGACCTTTTATCGAGTTTTGTTTGAGTCACCAAACACAGATCAGCTGTGGTGTGCATGTGCTCAGGAATTTATGGGTGATTGCTAATTATCAACATACACACAAACATCATCACACTGATATCATCATCATCATCATCGTCGTCGTCTCTACAGGCAACGAGAAGTGAAAGAGCTATGTGTCTTTATTTAATAATCCAATAATAATGGAATGATGCTTTATTATGTTTCTAATTGTGTAGAATTAAAGAGAAAATGAGGTGAAAGGTCACAGTTCGTTCTTCCTCTTCCGAGTCTTCCTCTTTGTTTTCGAGTCAATGATGAGTTGCGACTGGTGTTTGAGGGACTTCCGCGTGATGACATCACCATCATCATCCCCGCTATCGTCCTCTTCTACAAAGAGAAAGAAACTCATCACTTTGCTCTCTCTGTCTGTGTGTGTGTGTGTGTCTCACCTTCGTACAGGTTGTCTCTCTGATGATCTGGTAGCGTGATGCGAGTGTTGTAGTCAGGAAGCTTCCCTTCAATGCTGGCATGGAACTGCAAACACACACACACACACACAGTGTTTATAAAAAGATGAAGGCTCCTCCCCCCCCCCCACACACACACCTCCTGCTCCTCCATCTCTTTGATGAGTGTGTGTGTATCACATCCCTGCAGTTCTTCCTGCAGCTGCATCAGTTTTAGCTCCGCCTCCCACAGCAGATCCAACACAGGCTGAGGAGACACACACTCTCGCTGCACAGGGGCATCCTACACACACACACACACACACACACACGCGCACACACACACATACTATACAAGGACTTTGTAAGGTCTAACATTGCTCTAAATACAGTAACTACACCAGACCAGACACTTTACTTTGTATTAGTGTGTACCTGCAGTGTGATGTGCTGCAGTTTGTCACACAGATGTTCCACAGCGTTGCTCACAGTGCTCAGTGTGAGTGTCATTCTGTCCAGAGTGTCTTTAGCTGCGTCTCGTCTCTGCTGTTCCCTCTGTAACTGAGACTCACGCTCCTCCCACACCCTCCTCCCACTGACGCGCACACACACACACACACACACACACACACCATACTTCAGATTAAATTTCTGAATTCAGAGTCCGTCACCTCAGTCCATTGTTTCCGTGGTGAAAGCTACTGGTGTTCAGCGTTTCAGTGGACTTTCTGAGCTTCACTTCACTGCTGAGGTTGCTTTCTATAAGTATCCAATGTGGGATTCCTTTACGGCGTCTAGACCACTGCCTTTAAACTCAAATACTCACCTTTACACCTGAAAATAATCAGGGAGAGAAAATGCAGACTGAAGAAGGAAACAGTGTTTTATTCTGCTGATTGTAAACTCTGATGTAACAAAAACAACAGAGAAGTTAAATATATAAAATAAACGACTAATATGATGATATATGAAAGAGAACCTGGGGTCGACACGGTGGTGTAGTGGTGATCACGGTCGCCTCAGTGCAAGAAGGTTCTGGGTTCAAACCCCACAGCTGACAGGGCCCTTTCTGTGTGGAGTTTGCATATTCCCCTGTGTGGGTTTCCTCTGGTTTCCTTCACAGTCCGAATACTGAAATGAATCTAATCGGAGTCTCGTCTATCACCAGTGTGTTACTGCACGAACAGAGCTAACTGTAATGATCACATTCATCACCGGTTTAATTGATCAGAACAGTTTCCTCTCTTGTTCTTCAGCAGCTCAGAGAACAGCACGTGATCCAACACACACCGTTATTCTATAGTTTACCTTTTTACTTCAAGCTCAGAGTTACACAAGTGAAACTTAATGAAGCTACAAGACACGAAATGGAGGTGATGAAATCGTAGTGTGTGTGTGTGTGTGTGTGTGGTTCTCACTGGGCCAGTTTGGTCTCTCCTGAGTACTTCATGTCCTGGTACTGAGTGTGTAACTCATCTCTGTCCTCCTTTAGCTGCTGAAGCTCACATTCGTTCTGCACCTTCATCTGCTCCAGGTGTGTGTGAGTGTCACGCTGAGATATGAACCTTTCCACCACCTCCTACATACACACACACACACAGAAAACCTCCACACACTTTCTCTCGTTCAGTTACATATCTGATGCATGGTCACATGACCGTAAGGCTACTGTCCAATCTGAAGTGATGAGCCATACACAGGGCACTTCAGTGAGTGTGTGTGTGTGTGTGAGAGAGAGAGTGTGTGTGTGTGTGTGTGTAACCCGTGTGTCAGTGACTCCTGTAGCCTCTGTGATGCGTGAAAAGGCCTCTTTGAAGCTGAAGATGGTTTTATCGTTCTCTCCCTCTGCTGCTCCACTGCGCTGGACTTCACTGCTCAACTCATCTGTGTGCAGCACTGCCCTCTGGGCCTGACACACACACACACACACACACACGTTAACATGGCCACTGTGCCTGACAGGTGCCAGTGTGTGAGGGCGATAACCCGATGTCCTGTTGCTGTGCTGTGTTTCAGGATGGTGTGTAACGGTGCTGCAGCGCTCACTTCCCCATTCAGCTCCACACAGCTCCAGCTCCACCCAGTGGCCAAACACGGCAACTGCAACCAGCACTAACAGAAGCCCACTGGGGCACGACCCACGCTGCCCCACTCTCAGGGGCAGAGCAGACTACAGGACAGGGCGTGACTGATTTAATGCATATTAAATCTAAGCTTTACATTTCCCCAAAGTAAGTGAAACTGTGTGTGTATGACAGACAGAACTGTAAATTATACAGTAAAGAGAGAGAGAAGGAACGAGGGATTGTGGAGAGGGAGATGCATTTGTACATCAGAAATGTTTGTGCACCACAGTGACGCCATTTCCTCACTTAAAAGTGGAGAATATTTACACTGCTGAATTCTATAACAGTTTGAGGTGTCAGTGTCGTTTCTGATGTGGAGCTGGAGATTTTACTAAAACCTGGAAACCCTGGGCAAAGGGATTAACCTCAAACACAACTGAACACAGGAAGGACACATAGCTGTGTACAGTATAGCAGTGTACACTCATGTACAGTTGTGTATAGTGACATGTAGTTGTGTATGGTTTGTATAGTTGTGTGTAGCTGTGTACAGTCATGTGTAGCTGTGACTCACTCGGCGGTCCCCCCGGTCAGTTTGTGCTTTTTGTCCCTCTGCTTGCTTTTTATAATGGTTCAGAGTGAATTCTCTCTCTCTCCTCTCACTGTACATCATCAACTCCTGATGCTGTAGCTCCGCCTACACACACACACAATCATAATCAGGAAGAGATGGTCTTTAAATCACACGTTATTCAAAACATTATACACCAGCATTCCTGAAGTGTGTGTGTGTGTGTGTGTGTGTGTGTGTGCATGAGCATGTGTTCCCTCTGGTTTTTATTTCCACAGAAGGGTGATGTTGGACATGTTTGTGGTATTAGTGCCAGTATATTGTACTCGTATTTGGCAGGTCAATACACTATAATTTTTCAGTTCTTTTTTCGATCCAGGATCATAAGAAGTGGGGCGGCACGGTGGTGTAGTGGTTAGCACTGTCGCCTCACAGCAAGAAGGTTCTGGGTTCAAGCCTCATGACTGACGGGGGCCTTTCTGTGTGGGGTTTGCATGTTCTCCCTGTGTCTGTGTGGGTTTCCCCCACAGTCCAACGACGTATATAGATTTAGATAAAATACCCAGTCATTGGGGTTGCACAAGCCAGTGTATACTTAGTACCGGTCCCAAGACCACATAGATTGAGGAGGGTTGCGTCATGACGGGCATCCGGTGTAAAACCTATGCCAAATCGTATATGCAGAGCATGATGATCTACTGTGGCAAACCCTAACAGGAGCAGCCGGAAAAAGAAGAATCCCATAAACCTGGGTGGAAATGTGTAATATTTGTGTAAAAGTATATTAAGGCTGTGCCTGTATTTGTCCCTGCTCCAGGAGAAGCCTGACCCTATGGAGAACGATCCAGAGGGAGCCAATGCTGTACAGATGGAACGTTTGAGAAACACGGCCTCCAAGCTCTTTCAGCTAAACCGTGCTCTCCAGCAGCTTCACTCCTCCTTGTCTCGCACGCTGAGAGGTATATTTTTCTGCATCATTTTATAACGATATCGAAATATTTCTAAAACATCACATGCGCGTGGATTGTTCCACAGGTCGAGGCAGCGATGTTGGTCTCAGGTCATTCAGAGATACAGTCCAGTCTTTGACCAAGACCATTAGTGGCCTTGTGCATGGATTACCGCAGCAGACGGACGTTTGCCCCGCTGGTACTCTTCAGCTGCCATGTTTAAAGAGCGTCATGGATGCACGAGACGCCCTGCACTCTGCATTATGCTTTCTAGCTGAACTGTTCGATGAGAGCTGTGAAGAAAATGTGGGATCCATGAGAACCTTCATGAAGGTCGAGATACAGGAACCAGCTCAAGGCCAAAGAAGCCAAACCGTTCCGAAAATGGTGTACTCGCTGTCTTCGGGTGTCGGCTCGTGCTCCAGAGACATTCGCTGGGTTTGAGCTGTCTCGTATCTGATTCACAATGAGATCTTGGAGAAATGTTCTCGACGCTAGTTTATAAAGAGAATACTGAAGAAATTTCCGACATGTACATTTTTCCATCAAGAGGTACTGTAATATTAAATGCGCAAATATAACATGTCTAGATACTTTTTTTTTTAACACATGATTATGCTTGTGTGGGGATAAATATTCCCTTTCCTGTTGGAGTAAGTGCTTGTATAATATAGATAAGGGCTTATATTTCTTGTATATTACCAAGGATATAGTAATAAGGTAATACAAAAATTATTTTATTCTTTTTTTTAAATAAATAATTTCTATTTCTAAAACTCACTCATTACTCTTCACTGATTTTGTATGCACTATTTTGCGGCTTTGCACAAACCTTTTACAATCCCGGTCATCCATTTTTCTCTTGACGTTGTCATTAAACAGCAGCAGTTTCTTTACAGTCATGTATTAATTCAATAGGTTATGTATTATTTTTTTCACAATAAACACTGCTGATAACTGTCCTGGTGTGTTTCATTAAGCTGCAGGTCTGTTTCTGTGTGTGATCAAAACCTATTCTACCACTATCGGAAGAAATGCACCACCATAATTTGTACACAGAAAGCCTCACCTGTGGATAAAAGAGCAATAATTCCAATCTAATACTTATTCATTCATCCTTAGTAATGGTTTTATCCTGGTCAGATGGATGGATCTGGACTGGAGTCTATCACTGGGTGGAGTTCGAGCTACACCTTGGCAGGGAAACCAGCCTGTCTCTGAGCTGTCTTCTGGGAAGACTTTTCACTTGATTTTGGGGCGTGGCTGTAGGGATTTGTGTTCATTCAGCTACAAGAGCATTAATCAGATCAGATACTGATGCCAGGTGAGGAGGTCTGGGGTGCACTCAGTGTTCCAGTTCATCCCAAAGGTGTTCAATGGGGTTGAGTTCAGTCAGGGCTCTGCACAGGACACTCGAGTTCTTCTAGTCTGAACTTGGCAAACCGTGTCTTCATGGAGCGCTTTGTGCACAGGGGCATTGTCATGCTGGAGCACGTTTGGGCCTCTTAGTTCCAGTGAAGGGAAACTGTAATACTCCATTATACAAAGACATTCAAGACCATTATGTGCTTCCAACATTGTGGTAACTGTTTGGGAAAGAACCACATGAGTGTGATGATCGGGGTGTGTATACTTTTGGCCATACAGTGTATAATAAAGTGGTGATAACCACCTTAGTAAGTAAGTAAATGCTGTGTATTTTTTAAAAAATGTTTTAGTAAACAATCTCTATTATTATTATTGTTATAAGCTCCTTTGTGGCTATGTAATCAGGCAACGCCGCCTCAACACGTAGGATTGGCGCATGCATACGCCAGCTCGAGAGCTCTCTTTCTCTGTTTTCTCTCTCTTTCTCTGTCTCTGTTCTCTCTGTCTGAGCGTGTGCATGCATGTTCTGTTTCTCTCTGTTTGTTCTCTGTTTCTCTCTGTTCTGTGTTTTTCTCTTGCTCTCTGTTCTGTTTGTTTCTCTCTCTCTCTCTCTCTGTTCTCTCTGTGTTTTCTCCTCTCTCTGTTCTCTCTCCCTGTTTCTCCCTCTGTTCTCTCTCTCTCTGTTCTCTCCTGTGTTTTCTCTCTCCCCTTTCTTCCTCTGTGTTCTCTCCTCTCTTTCTCTCTCTCCCCCGTTTCTCCCTCTGTGTTCTCTCTCTTCTGTTTGTTTCTCTCTCTCCATTTGTTTCTCCCTCTGTGTGACTGTGTTCTCTCCTGTGTGTTTTCTCTCTCTCTGTTCTCTCCTCTGTGTCTGTCTCTCTCTCTCTCCATTTGTTTCCCCCTGTGTGTGTGCTCTCTCTGTTCTCTCCTGTGTGTTCTCTCTCTCTCTGTTCTCTCCCTGTTTGTTTCTCCCTCTCTGTCTCTCTCTCTCCGTTTGTTTCTCCCTCTGTGTTTTCTCCTCTGTGTGTTCTCTCTCTTCTCTCCTCTGTGTTCTCTCTCTCTGTTCTCTCCTGTGTTTCTCTCTCTGTTCTCTCCTCTGTGTGTTCTCTCTCTTCTCTCCTCTGTGTTCTCTCTCTTTGTTCTCTCCTGTGTTTCTCTCTTTGTTCTCTCCTCTGTGTTCTCTCTCCCTCTGTTCTCTCCTGTGTTCTGTCCTCTGTGTTCTCTGTTCTCTCCTGTGTGTTCTCTCCTCTGTTCTCTCCTCTGTGTGTGTTCTCTTCTCTGTGTGTGCTCTCTCTCTCTCTCTGTTCTCTCCTCTGTGTGTGTTCTCTTCTCTCCTCTGTGTTCTCTCCCTCTTCTCTCTTCTGTCTCTCTCTCTCCTGTGTGTGGGTGTTTGTTTCTCTCTCTCTCTCTCTCTCTCTCTCTCTCTCTCTCTGTGTGTTCTCATCTGTTTATTTCCTATTTTAAATTTTTTTAAAAATGAAAGACAACCCCAGATTTTTACTGTGGTCTCAGACTTTTGGACCCCACTGAGGGCTGGGAAATGATTAAACATTTAATAGTAATATTTCTGTGAACTTGATGATTAGTCCCTTTTTTTTTTTTAATGCCAAATTGGGCGGCACGGTGGTGTAGTGGTTAGCGCTGTCGCCTCACAGCAAGAAGGTCCGGGTTCGAGCCCGTGGCCGGCGAGGGCCTTTCTGTGTGGAGTTTGCATGTTCTCCCCG
>JAOANJ010000023.1:56260-72196 GCA_026413345.1 Ariopsis seemanni | reverse complement strand
CTAACTATTTCTACAGTGGTGTTGAAACCCGGGACAAAGCACAGAAGCATGGCAGGCCAGAACTGAGTTTGCAAAACCCTTTTTATTTTAGCTTTTTAGCTTTAATTCTTCACCCACACATGCACACATACACAAGTGTTTTCGTTTGGGGAGAGCTCCCTTCCTCTCCTCTCCATCTCCTCTTATAGGGCGCGGTCACTGGGGAAGACACACAAACACAGGTTAGTTCCAGTCAGATGCAGTGATTCTGCCACTTACCTTCCCTGACTCCGCCATCCATTCACAGACCGATGCTTGACCACGCCCCCGCTGCCACACTGATATACCGCTCACAGGCAGCCAATATTATTTAAATATGTCACAGTTCAATTCTCAATGTCTTGTATTTAGTTGTAATTGAAAAATATGAGTAGCATATTCCCCAGTAAAATACTTGTGTCCATATAATATATTGACATATCCTGCTCATGAATGATCAGGAGTCTAACCTAAGAACATTAGGAGCAAGGCAGAGAAATTCCCAATAATAGTTCCCCAAGTGGTCCAAGAGGTGTTTCAGCCAAAAAGGCAGTGTCCTCCTTGTTTTAGGTACATTTTTTTCAGTGTACCAAATTCCTCAAAAGTTTCAAACAACATGGATGACTCAACTTTCATAGCAATCACTTACCACATGGAAAGCCTAAAGATCAGGGAGATTACTGTCGATGGTACCACAAAGAATCCATGAATATAGCTGTGGATGTTCTTTCTTGGATAGTCTTAGGACTGCAATTGCTATGAATGGTTTTTCATTTGGGCAGCATGGTGGTGTAGTGGTTAGCACTGTCACCTCACAGCAAGAAGGTTCTGAATTTGAGCCCAGTGGCTGATGAGGGCCTTTCTTTTTGGAGTTTGCATGTTCTCCCCATGTCTGTGTGGGTTTGCTCCAGGTACTTTGGTTTCCCCCACAGTCCAAAGACATGCAGGTTAGGTTAATTGGTTAGGTAAATTAAGTTAATTAATTCACCATAGATATGAATGTGAGTGTGAATGGTTATTTGTCTCTATGTGTCAGCCCTGTGATGATCTGGTGAGTCCAGGGTGTACCCCGCCTCTTGCCCATAGTCAGCTAGGATAGGCTCCAGCTTGCCTGCGACCCTGCACAGGATAAGCGGTTATGGATAATGGATGGTTTTTATTCAAGTCTCCATCACTGACCAGTTGACAACTTCACCAAAATTGCTCTTTTAATTATATAGTATACTATTATAGAAGATAAACTACTTATAATTACACTATCTGGTGTCACTCAATTGAGGATGGGTTCCATTTTGAGTATACAAATAAAATTCAGTGGAATATTTGCGGTTGTAGATTTCCAGATGTTGTTCCATTATTTACAAAAATAAATTCACTAGATTTGTAAGTGAGCAAAAAATTGTTTAGTTGTACTTATCAATAGGAAAATAGCTGCTGCTAATTGAGTCATAGTGAATAAACTAAGTTCACATGGACAGTATGCTCAGAGCACAGGTCAATATTGCAAACAAGATAATACTAACAAGCAGCAGAGATTTTACTAAAAATCAACCCCAACATAGTATATGTCATTGGAGGAGGCAGTTTTTTTTGTTTGTTTGTTTGTTTTTTTCAAATGTGGGTCAAGGGATATCATGAAATCAGTGAGACAAATGTCTGGTATGACGAGTATGTGGTTTCTACTGCCTCACAAGACAGAGTTTAGGAATTCACAGGTTAAAGTTCAACGCAATAAAGTCAACATGAGGTCAAAATATCCATGACCAGAAGCAAATATGCCATTCAAGCCCCATATCCTTTCCCCTTGATTTTATTGGTTTTTCTGCCAGGAGAATTTTATTTGCATTCAGTCTGAAGACTGCTTTAGCTGAGAAAGCAGAAAAGTTTCGTTTTCAGATGTCTCCCATATCACCATAGCAAAGGGTCAAAATCTGTAATTGCTATGGCTAAACCATAGCTGTTGGCACCTCTGTTAGCATAATGACATGGAATGACACTGTAGCTTATCCTGAACATGATTGCTTAGTTTGGTTAAAATGCTACCTAATGAGGCAGAGACCTTCAAATATTGCAGTTTCTAAGGCCACTGATCCAGAATGAAATGGTTTCTGAGTGAATTTATTCACCCTGAGAATAAGTGTTGAAACACAATCAGATAATAAAATCAAACAAGACACACTAAATTAACCATTGTCGTAATCCTGGCATCGTTTCTTTCTCAGTGAAAAATAATTTGATCTCATGTCAGCCTCCATTTTCATAGAGAGCATGTGGTAAAACTGCTGCAGCACTAATTACACCTCTGAGTAAACAAATGTGGACGAGCACGAATTCACAGCTCGACATTAGCTATTCGTTGTGATGCTGCATGTTTAAGTCAGAGTGGTATATTTCTCCTGGGCTGCACTACTGCCTGGGGATGTTTTAATATTGCATGCCCTCTTTAGGCATGAATAATTAAAGCATGGAGTGTGGATTTTGATGAGAGGAACGATTTCCAGTCAGCATGTGGACTTCACTGCTGGCAGCCCGAAGTGAGATTGGTGTCATTAAAAGAGAATCTCTAGCTCACAGGGAGCAAAGGGAAAATGGACAGATCTGTGGTGCGAGGTGATATCAGGGCTAATCGACTTCAGTAGATCAAAAAAGAGAATGACACTCGAACTTAAAAGCAAATGTAAAAATGCTGCTCACCAGGCAGAATCCATGTGCACTCACTGATCATCATTTGCTGTGATCAGCTGTGAATCCTACAACGCACATACTTTCATGTCCAACCCGTCAGATCCAAAAGTCACTCTTTCACTCACTGCCAAACTCACTCTCTCTCTCGTCTTTCTTTCCCTTTCCCTTTCCTCTTTTCCTTCCACCCGCCTCCTTTTTTCTGATCTCTGATTCTCTCCCTGACTTAAACTTTGCTGAAAGGCCTTCGGGTGGTTAGCTGAGCATTCATAAATAAGTAGCAAAGTTTTCTTTTTTGTGATGACTCAGTTGCATCTTCACCACCCATGGAGGTTTGAAATCTTTTGAATTTCCCTGTCAGCATGTGGACTTCATGCTAAGCAGGACTAATCATGCGAGTTCAAAAAAAAGAAAAGAAAAAAGGAAAATTAAAAGCGCTGCATTCAGTGAATTGGATCTTTCAACTTTGTTAGCAAACATCGTCATGTCTTGCTCTCAGTGACAGTTACTCATCCTCACCCTATATCCTCCTGCTTTGTCATTAATGGCAACTGTGTTTTATGTGGACACTACCTAGAAGTGACAAGACAGAGGCAGTGGTATGATATGTCTCCCTCGGGATTACAAAGGATACACAGACTCTGTTGCTTAATGAGTGTGACTTCAGCTCCCCATACAATGCCAGCTTCTCCGGGTCACCTTGAAACAAAATGCTCCACAATGCAGCGATCAAACCCGGGGACCTCAGAGAGGGTTGACGACAGGAAAGAGACTAACATGTGAACAGAATGGAGAATGGAGAGGAGAAGGGAAAGAATAGAGGACGAATGGGGAAGGGATGGAGACAGTTGGAAATAGGGATGGGGACAGAAGGTTAAAGGAAGAGGAATAGAAAAAAAAGGATGGGGACAGCAGAAGAGAGTAATAGGACAGACATGAATTATAAGAATAGCACCAGAAATTAGTACAGAACATACAAAGGGCTTCGGGAGAAGGAGAAGACCATGCAGTATACAGAGAGGAATGGAGACAAAAAGGTAGAATAATGGTGACAATAACGTGAGAGGGTTTAGGACATGAAAATACAACAAAGGGGATAGAAATATGGGAGGGCTGTGGACAGGAAAATAAAAGAGTGGCAGATGGGAAGCTATGAGAACAGGGACAAGAGGTGCAAGAATAATGATAGGAAGGTGAAAAGGGTGGAGTTAGGAAAGGCCAAGGAATGGGGAAAGGAAAAAAAGGACATTTGGAGCAGTGAGGGTTTGGGAAAAGAAAGAGGAAAGGTTGGGAGAGAAAGGTAAAAGAATGGGGACAGGAAGGTGAGAGGGTTGGGGACAGGAAGGTGAAAGGTAGAAGAATGGGATAGGAAGGTCATTAGTTTTGGGTACAGGATGGAGAAAAGTTTGGGACAGTAAGGTTTAATGTTTCAGGGCAAGAAGGAATTTGCTCAGAATAAGGAAAGGAAGGTGAAATTATTGGGGATATGAAGGTACAAAGATTGCAATTGAGAAGGTGAGCTGGTTCAGGGCAGGAAGGAGACATTTTTGGGATAGGAAGGAAACAGGGTTGTGGACAGGGAGGTAAATGGTGCAAGAATAGGGCAGGTAGGTCACTGGCTTAGGGTATAGGATGGAGAAAAGTTTGGGACAGTAAGGTTTAATGGTTCAGGGCAGGAAAGAAAACAAGGATTGCAATTGAGAAAGTGAGCTGGTTGGGGGCAGGAAGGTACAAATATGGTGCCAGGAAGTGAATCCTGTGTCTATAAGTTAAATTTGATTGGTTTGATTGGTTCACAGATTGGTCTGATAGTCTGACATCTACCAGAGATATTTGCTCCCATTTGATCTCAAAGTGGGCAAACTCTTAACCTTTGGTTAGAGCTGCTCTCACTCCTGTGCAGGACTTCTGCCTGTCTGCTTTGAAATGGAATGGAAAACGTGTTTACGCCCTTACAATGGGAATTTACTATAAGTGATGTGATAAAATGAGTGAAACAGAGGATAAGAAAAAAAGGACAGGAACAGGAAATTAGGAAAGAGGAATAGGTTCAGAAAATACAGTAGAGAAGATGGGAGACATAGGGACAGGGTAAATGAGTAAAGAGAAAGCAAGTTAGAGAAATGTATGGGGAACGTAACGAATCAAACAGGATAGATTTTGGTGTCCAGAGTAGGTTTTATAAGCTCCAGTTTACCATGGTGGAAAAAAAAAATAAAAGTCTAATCACACACTGAAGCATAAAATAGCATAGTGTACCTTGATTAATAATAATAATAATAATAATAATAATAATAATAATAATAATAATATACAGCTGAACATGGAAGTGTATTACCATTCAGATAACTTAAAATGTACAATTCTGCTTTCACACATTAAATCACATCTCATACCTAAGACTCGTGGTGCTACAAAGTGATCCTAAACTATATGCTAAGGAAGAAAGGAAGATTCAAAATGGCCGCTACATGTTGATATAGCTTTACAGCAGCCCTTTTGTCTGCTGTTTGATAGATAACAGTGTCAGGGTTCTAACTAGACCAAAATATCAGTGTAGTGGCACCAGTCATAACGACTGGGGGTTTGATGGCCGCCTTAGGCCCCGAAAGCTCACAGGTTCTACATGCTCAGAGATGCATTCTAATGCATTTCCTGGCACTTACAGGCCTCCCTGAAAGTCACTCTTTTTTGGTAATATTAATGAGATTTTTTTTTTCCAAAAGTTGCTGTGATTGTTTTTGATTAAAGACTTATTATAATAAATATTCAACTATATCAGTGACATATGCATGGAATAAAAATCAAACAACCAGTTGATGTTCACCAAGTGTCAGCTTTATTTTCAGCTTCAGCCATTCAATTACAATACGTGACTTTCCAGATCTAACTTGGGGACTGGCACGGATTACGTCCATTGTGTGTAAGCACCTCTTAACACCGATGGCACTTTACCATGAACACATTATAAGGAAGGAGGTAAACTGGACTAGCATGATCAGTAACAATCTCCACATGGAACAACTGGGGCAGCTATGCACTGGGTGCTTCCATGGACAGGGAGTGGAGTATGTCCAAATGGAGAGCGTTCACATGGTGAAATGCCATCACGTAGGGATAACAAGAGAAAATTAAATAAAAGACCAAATTTTCAAGATTGACATGTCTTTTCATTCATGTAGTGGCAACTTTTACAGGTGTGTTGGCAATACTGTGGGCGTAGCGGTAATGAAACATTGCGTATTGGCCTACGCTGAAAAGGCCTAAGTAGAACCTTGAGTGTATCATAGAGTGTCAGAAACTGACCCTGTTTGAGATACTAACAACTCCATGAAGGTGATTTATGATGATTTACACATGCAGACACTTTTGTCAGTGCTAAACTGGTGAGCTACTAGTATATGTTTCAGCTTGTCTTTTCTGTTAACTATATTAGCACTGAAGTGCAAAACAAAACAACTAAAACTCACAAGTCAAACATTGTATAGACTTCATTTTGGTTGAAACAACTTCTGAAGGTTATTATTATTATTATTATTATTAGTAGTAGTAGTAACACTTAAGAAACTTCATGCAATACTAATTTCCTCAGCTTTGAATTATTTTGACTGCAAGACCAATTATGTGCAATGGGGAAGTCATGACCAAATGGTTAGAGGAGCAGCTTTGGGACCAAAAGGTTGCTGGTTTGATTCCCTGGACCAGCAGGACTGGCTGAAGTGCTGTGGCAAGAGTGCTGGTGTACCTTGTGTCTGATTAGCCAAAGAAAAACTGATGGTGTGATCATCAGCTTGGGTGGTGCCCCACTGAAACAAAAAAAAAATATTATTATTATTAAAACTTAAGAAACTTCATGCAATGCTAATTTCCTCAGTTTTGAATTATTTTCATAATTTGAGCAGAAAATACTAAATGATGGAGATTTAACTCTAAGCCATTCTTATATAGCCTATATTTCCTTAATTTGATTTATTATACATTATTGTTATATCAGTGTTCAGTCTTTGTGTATAGCTATCTGACCTTCATAATGTCGCATTACTGTAATTTTAAATGCCATGCTTTAATTTGCTCATTATGTTAACTCTCAGTATGATAAATATCATGCTACAAGGTGATCTGGTTTAAAATATATCAACTGGATTTGTTTAGACAACCTTATTAATTTCGATGTCTGTGATGATTTTCCTGTTTCAGGTTGAAACAGATGTGTGAATGTGAAAATGCAGCTTCCTCCCTTGAGTGAAATGTTACACCCGTCTCCTCCAGATGGATCGATCCTGATGGAGAGGGGAATTAGATGGAGACGACTGTGAAAGGTCAGTGAAAAAACATCAATGTCACCGCAGTCTTGTTCTCATGATGCTGTTAGGTCACACAGTGTGGTCTGAAAGTCGGAGTCTATTAGTGAGAACTGTTTGAGCAATTTTTAAAGACTAATCATATATGTATATGAAATTATGGACTGTTACTCAAATAAGACTCTCAACCTTCAGTTAGATAAGTCCATATAGTGTTTTCTGACAGGAGAACAGGGTGTTCTGACTGGCTGAGAGCAATACAGTGTGGTCTGACTGGCCATGAAGTGGGAGGATAGTGCTTTCCTCCAAGTGTGTTATGTTTGGAAAGATGGGGTCACATGCCTCAGAGGAAGCATGCGATGACCTTTGTCCTCCCTCGTTGATAGCAATAGGAGGCCTGTTTAGTGGGTGGGAATGGGCCGTGATTAAATTCGGGGGGAAATTTGGAAAAAAAAGACATAGTAACAGTGCACTGTCACTGAAATGTACACATCATACTAAACTGCCTACAGTATCACTGTGTGTCAGCTACCCTCAATATTAGTGTGTCTTGTTTTGTGTGTGTGTGTGTGTGTGTGTGTGTAGACTGGGAGTGATTGAGGAGGAGCGTGAGGAAGATGAGAGGAAGCTGAGTGTTGCTCTGGCAGCAGCTGAACGCATGAATGTGTTGGTAAGTGGGTGGAGCTTTATTATTATTATTGTTGTTATTGATGGCAGTTATTGTTTGGGTAAAAAAAAAGTTCTGAATGTGGCTGTGTGTGTGTTTTCAGGAGGAGCAGTTTGCTGGTCTGTTAAAGAACATGCAGCAATTAAATACAGCGTCTGACGACGACCTGAAAACATCGTAGATCAACAGTTTGACAGTGAGACAGTGTGCTCAGTGCATATGATGCCATACTGTGGGGCTAAGAATTTTTACCCATAATCCTTTCCATTTAGTTTATGCTTCTGTGAGATGTGTTACACAGTGAAATAGTGTTCGCGTTTGTTATTATGTATGTGATGAAATGTTCATGAACTGTTCTAACCCTAACTGTTCACTGTTGTGTGTTTAGTGTGTTAATCGGCACACTTTCACTGTATGTTTCATTTGTAAAAGCAACATGTAAAGTTGTGTGAATAAAATGTCATGGTGTGTGTGTGTGTGTGTGTATGTGAAGAGTAAATTCGCCACTGAAACATGACGTTTCTCTTCGTGAAATTTTCAGTTCCTATAGCGTTCAATCTGTCCAGTGAGAACATTTTTAATGTAATATTTATAAAAATCGCTCTACATTGTAAACACTGAGATTTAACATATCACATGTTTTTACAATGTCATTTCTTGCATGTGTAATGCTGAAGTTCTCACAGGTTGCAGTTCCACTTTACCGACTCCATGATGACATCAGAAATTAATCCTGATTGGCTGGACATTCTGCTGTCAACCATCTTGATTCTTTTTTTATTCTCACACCTTCAAATCTGTTATCTCTAATAAATTCCTGTAGTTTTGATTCCACTTGTATGTCAATAAAGTTACACACCATATAATCTTTGTAATCCTAATTCTAATCTAACTTTTCACACACTTTCATACCCAGAAGACTGAATTCAGTTTTTATTTTTTTAATCACTCTCACATGCTGAATTTTCCTAACAACTGCTTGTAGGTTTATTTATTTTTAAAGAAGTATGACCACATAAAACTATTATCTCTCTCTCTCTCTCCCTGAGAGAGTATTTTGTTGCATGGTATTGTATCACATTTCTAGCATGCAACATGCAAATGTGTAATTCAGCTAGTGGGAATCCCTACTGTGATTCACCAGTGTGGACTATAACCCCTTATACAGTACGTGCACAAATAACACTGGGCTGCAAGAGTAGTACACTTTATTCACACTGTGCATAAAACAAATGATCCAATCTCTTTAGCAAACGTCTTTCACAAAACGACTGGTATAATGCCTGTGGAGTGCAGTGTACCAGATTGTTTGTTTTCCGGAGAAAGATTTTGAACATTGTAAAATGTATTTAGGCACTATTGGAAAGGTTGAGAATACACCACTGAAATATTATGGATATTTAAGAATGTGCAGCCAGCACTTCAAACTGGAGGACGATGAAAGAGCTTTAAACATCAAGTTACTGAGCCTTCCCCCGACATAGATGCTAAAAAAATGTTGAATCTGTCTGTATTTAGTACAACTCAGAGACCAGAGGACAGTTCTATGGCTGATCAATCTGACAAAATGGCTGAACTGAGGTTAATCATCTAGTTAATGTCCAGTAGTAAATGCTAGGAGTGTTACCAACAGCAGCCTAAACAGCATCTCTGTAGTTCTATACTTGGTGAAAATAATTTTCATTTCATTTTTGGAATTCAGAAATAAGTTTCCAGGACCACACTGTTCATGTGTGCATCAAAGCTTCTATGTTGCATGACCATTAATTTGATTCAGAGCTGATGGCGTTATTTGGTCCAGCAGAAACTGTGCATGTCCCATTGATGGTGTATACTTTACTTTCATATGCTTTCATCTTCTGTCCATAAAGGAAGACAGCTGCTGATGCATTTGCAGCCTCATGATCACCGCTCTCTGATTGCCCCTTGTTGCTCTTCTCACTGGTACAGTGCTTCTTTTCAATATTTTGGCTCAAACATCTACAGTTGGTTGTCACCGTGCAACTCAAAAAGAATCCTTATCTACTGAGTCATTTGTGTTGCTTGAGTGATCCATCACCAGCAGCAGTTAATGCAGGCCGACATTAAAAACAACATAGTCTCAAACTCAATGAATGAATTTTTAGAGTAACCCTGTAACAGGGATTTGAGAGTCGACAGCATGCAGACATCCGGTGTATAGTCAAGCAGCTCATTCTGAGCAGTTTTAGACATTCCTTCAACTGTGTTTAAAGTAATATAACTGAGCAGGGTTTTCAGGCTTCAGCAAACTGTCCAGCCCGACTGCATCTCAAAATCCACACAAGTCCTGAAACTAGTTCCAAAACTTGAGCATTGAAAAATTAAGATTTTTTTTCCTCTCTATTTCACAAGTATTTCTGATATACAGATATCATCCACTCCATAATCCCCCTTTCACTTCTCTCCATCTTTACAATATATCTCATCTCATTACCTCTAGCTGCTTTATCCTGTTCTACAAGGTCGCAGGCAAGCTGGAGCCTATCCCAGCTGGAGCCTATCCCAGCTGACTACGGGCGAAAGGCAGGGTACACCCTAGACAAGTCGCCAGGTCTAGAAATGGTTCTGTACAGCATACACACTGCCTGCAATTACACTCTTTTTAAACTCAGATTATTTACTGTTACATTACGTTAATGATATTTAGCAGACACTCTTATCCAGAGCGGCAAACAACAGACCCTGAGCAGCCTGGGGAGCAGTTGGGGGTTCGGTGCCTTGCTCAAGGGCACTTCAGCCATTCCTGCTGGTGCATGGAATCAAACCAGTGACCTTTTGGTCCCAAAGCTGCTTCTGTAACCATTAGGCCATGGCTAAGATCATAAGACAAGATCTGGGCAGCCATGGAGTATTTTAAACTACCCCAATCTGTCAACCCAGTCATTACCTGTCCTCTCTGCTCCTCATCCACTAAAAATGTTCATAGAGTGAGCGTGGGGCAGGAAAAATTCTTCCGTTATGAATATCTATTAGTACGTGTTGTAATTTCCATTTTTAGACATTAGGTGCAATAAAAACTTTGGAGCTAAGTGGGCCAAACACTATCTTCCTTCCAATTGCACAACATCGAGAAATGCAAGTAAATCAAAGGCAAATTGGCTTATATCTGCCAAATAATAACATTTTTTAATCAACTCAAAAGAGATAATTATTAGTTTAATGGAATTTAAAATGTATGGAGTTGTAAATCAGGATTTTTAAAGATTAATATTTCATTTATATGATCAATATTAATAATGGCAGATATAAATGATGGGGATTGCTTACTTCTTCTTCTTCTCTATAGCCAGCAAGGGCCATAAGGGCACCACTGATGGCATTTTAACAGTCCGTCATTGGTGTGTCTAGGGCATTTAAACTTGGCGGAACCCATCCCTCTCCAAGCTCGATCAAAGGACAATTTAGAGGAACCAGCTAGCCTAACTGCATGTCTTTGAGCTGCGGGGGAAACTGGAGCACCCTAAGGAAACCCACGCAGACACGGGGAGAACATGTAAACTCCACGCAGAAGGGCCTCTCGTCAGCCGTGAGGTTGGAACCTGGAACCTTCTTGCTGTGAGCACTAACCACTGCACCACCGTGTGGCCACGTTGCTTACTAGCAGTAATCCTCCAGCACCAGCAGCACCCCATTCCCCTTCTCTCCATATTCCCCTCCCAGCCAAACATCCATCACACCCACTGTTGTATTTCAAATCTCGCTTCAGTTCCAGCGTACATAATGTGAAGGGGTTTTGGACTGTATGCTTGTGTCTCCTGTTATAGTGATACTAAGAATGTTTTAAAATCATGTGGTGTCAATATCTCTTTTTAAGTTCAAATCAACCAATGATTCTTAGAAACAGATTTTACACACCCAATATCTTTACAGTCAGTCCTAAATCATTAAATACATATTGGATTTGGTTTTTCTTTCTTTCTTTTCTATTTCTTTGCCCCTTGACTGCACTGTTATTCATTTTTCACCTGTATTTTGTTTTTGAAATATCCAAGAGCCCATTCAATTCACAGCAATTTCTTTACTGATCAGTTTCTGGATTGGTCGATTATTTCTGCTTGCTGGCTGTAGGTCGATTGTGCTGAATCGGTTAGTCAGGACTTCCTGCTCTGAGACAATAGCCCCGAGTTGCTAACGCACACAAACAGGTAAAACAACCCTTTAAACCCTTTTTCACATTTCTGTTTCATGCAGAAAAAACACTGCGAGGATGAAAAGCGCGTTGATAATCCGGGGATCATTCAGTCCTGTTATGGAGCACTTTAAATTCTTATTAGCGAGCTGAAGTGTAGTTAAGTAGCTAAAGCAGGGTTTATTATTACAGGAAAAGTTTATTTTATTAGCGTGAATTAAAAAAAAAGCTTATTACGGTTAGTAAAGTACATTGTGTTTATTATAGCAGAGTTGAAACCTTCACCAGGCTTATTTTTATTTTTAATTAAAATCTGTGGACTGAACTGTGTGTTCTGACTTTAAACATAAAAAACTGGACATTTTAATGTAATAAAAACGAGTTTTGTGAAATGATCGAAGTTGAAACTCTCCGGTTGTTTATTAAGAGTCAGTGCTGCTGTAATCTGTCGAGACGAACAGTTAGTTATTTTTTTTATTCTTTGTAAGAACTCATCACTACAGCATGTGCTTTAAATGATGAGTAAGAAACCTGTGTTGGTTTGTACATTCGAATTTTAGACACATTATTAAATGAACGACCTTTAAAAGCGACACAGCTCCTGTCCAGCTGGGCTGATGATCAACTCCATCCTCACAGGAAACTGATCCACACCCTCATGGAGGTTATTAGACCTTTATTTCTGTGAAATGATTTTGTTTCGCATTCAGCTCTGTCCTGTCTGTTTTTCAGCGCTTGTCCGGTGTGCTGGGAAACGAACCACTTTAAGATAGTTGGCTGGAAAGAAAATCTTCCTCTCACTGTGTAAAAGTGTCTCACAGCGCTGGTGACGTTACACTTTCTCACACTGAACACTTTTTTTTTTTTTTTTGTCAGTTTACTGTCACCTTCACGCGACCCTCTGATTTTCTCTCCATTGGGAGGAGTCATGGAGAAAGGTGGAGTTGTGGAGAAGGACGGAGAGATGGTGCGAAAGAGCGATACGGAGTTTCCAGTTAGTGAGCAGCAACCAGGTGGTGATGAGGCTGAGTGTAAGTGTACACACACACACACACACGTATGCACAACTCGACACGTACACGTTTAACTAAAGGGCTGACTTTATTAACTGTGTGTTCTCGGAACTCTGATGATTTCATATCAACCACGTGGTGTAAACGTCACACTGACTGTGTATATGTGTGTGTTTGCCTCAGCAGTAGCCATGCATTTGTGTGAGGTGTGTGGTACATGTTTTGAGACGAGGCGAGGGTTATCAAGCCATGCCCGGTCTCACCTGCGTCAGTTGGGTGTGTGTGTGTCCGAGAGCAGCGGTGCCCCCATCAGCCTGCTGTATGAACTGATCACTGAGAGGGATGGGGCTTTGCCCTTTACACCCAAACACTCACACAGCACCACCGCAAAACACACAACACACACCAAACTCCAAACCAAACACGGCAGTAAACATGGAGCCAAACATGGTTCAGGAACCAAACTGAAGATCAAAATTGGTGAATTGGTGAAGAGACAGTGTGTTCCTGTCCCTGCATCACTGAAAGACTCCTCCTCCTCCTCTTCCTCCTCACCCTCATCATCTCCACTCCATCACCACAAACCACCCAAGACTCCACCCATTCTCCCAGCTCTGTCCAAACCACTGGGAGATCCACAGGAAACGGACACATGTCTCGACCTGAGTGAGTGTATACACACACACACACGCGCACACAGATCCCATTAGATTAGATTAGATTGAATTTTATTGATCCCTTTGGGAGGATTCCCTCAGAGAAATTAAAATTCCAGCAGCATCATTACAGGATAAACAAAGAATAGAAAATAGAGAAAATTTCTAGATAAATTAAAAAGTATTTACATATACAAATATAAAAAAGAATAAGATATTGGGGGGGGGAAGGCCAGCAGGAGAGGTATTGCACATTATATTGCGCATGCTGCAGGAGTGAGGTGTGTGAAGTAGGACAGCCTGCAGGTGAACACAGTTTGAAAATATCATGAACTGTGAATCATCAGCACTGATCTGACGTGTGTGTGTGTGTGTGTGGACACAGTGGATATTTCAGGTGTGTCCCATCGTGATTGTGTACATGTGTGTGAATTATGTGGGGTGTGGTATGAGACAAAGAAGGGCCTCACCAGTCATGCTCGAGCTCACCTGCGCCATTTTGGAGTGGAGTTGGACCCTAAAGCCCCACCCATACAGGTGCTGCATGATCTGCTCCAAAAGGAGGTGGGACCAATGGGTCAGGACCCTGAGGAGCCCATAGGTCAAGACCTGCCCATGGGTCTGTTAACCCCGCCTCCTGTTAAAAAGAAGAAGGCCTCACTATCAAGAGAGAAAACACACAGAGACAGTGAGTGTTTGTTTTTGTTTCTGTTCAGCCAAAACCTCAGTACTGTTTAAGTGATAACATGTTATTTCCTGTCAGGTGGTTCATCAACGACTGCAAACTGTGAGTTCTGCGGAGAAAATTTTAAGAAGACTCAGAGTTTGGCGAGCCATGCACGCTCTCACCTGCGCCAACTCGGTGTCACTAATTGGACGGCTCACGGCTCACCAATGGCGACACTCAGAGAGCTGATGGCTCGTCGTAGCTGTAGTAGTATACCTCAACCCACACAGACCACACCCTTGACTCAAGCCGAGCCTCCATCTGAAGCTCCACTTCTTCCTGCATCAGGCCCTTCCCAATTGCCCAAGCTTCCATCTGAAGCTCCACCTCTTCCTGCACCAGGCCCTTCCCCTTCCCAATTGCCCAAGCCTCAGTCTGAAGCTCCACCTCTTCCTGCACTGGGTCCCTCCCCTGTCCGAGTGCCCAAAGCCAGAAAGGGCTCGAGGCTGGTTGTGTCCAGACTGAAGGATGAGCCGGTGGAGTTGGACATCTCCACTGGAAAATCTACCAAAACAAAAATTACACCTCCAATTCAGCTGAATTTAACTACTGTCCAATCAGCTGCTGATCAGACCACAGTTCCAGCCAATCAGAATCGAATGACAGGTAAGTGTTGAGCTTCTTTCCACCATTTTATTGTTCTCTGTGGACCTTCTGTGATATGAATAACATCAACAGACACCTGATACCATGACTAGTACCATACCAGATTTTTATGAAGGAAGTTTGTGTGTGTGTATATATATCAGGCCCCCAGGTGGAGGTGGGTGTGGCCGAGCCTGTGAGGTGTGATTACTGTGGTGATCTGTTTGATAGCCGCAAAGCTCTGTCGTGCCACGCCCGTGCTCATCTGCGCCAACTGGGAGTGAAGTGGGCACCGTGCGCTTCACCCATCGACACGTTGTATGAGCTGATGATCCGAGAGGGCAGGTGGCAGGGGTCAGAGGCCACACCGTCACCTGTGGACTTCTGCAGAGAGAAAACGGAGACAGATGGTGCCGGTTCAGGTACACCTGCCACTACATCACTTCAATAGGGTTTAACTCTTGTAGTGTTTAGGGAAAGTCGATTTTGAAAGCAGTTCGATAAGTTTATGAAAGCTGTTAAGAACCACTGAGATCTCATGGTGATGAAGGGGTTTGTGTACATCTGTGAACGTCAGTGCTGTCTGTCCCCGGAAGCTTGTTGCAGAGGTCAGCCAAAGAGTGTTTCTACAGACTCCTGTGAAAGGTACAAAAACACCAAGTGCACTCCAGATTAGTTTACTGGGACCCTCCTCTGAATGCAGGCCTGGAGGTCGTGTCTGTGAGCGAGCATGTGGTGACTTGGCCACCCACAGAACTCGGAGAAGGCTGTCTGGGCCCGTCTTGGAGGCAACCCTAACGCCAGTGATAAGGGAAACTGTCAAGGTGAAGCAAATCTTCCGAGTAATGTTCATGGAGAGCTCTCCTGATTCAGCTGGAGTTTGGGGAGGCCTTTGAAGAAGACTTTCAGATACACCAGCTCTGCTAAGCAAGTGTGGACAGTGTTGACCCCTACTGGGGATATATGAGATGAGAGGAGATGGGGCACTGTGTCCTTGGTGGAAGAGTTTAAGTATCTTGGGGTCTTTACATTTACACCCTTATCAGAATGACTTACTTAGAGTGTCTTGCAAAAGTATTCATCCCCCTTGGTGTTTGTCCTGTTTTGTCACATTACAAGCTGGAATTAAAATGGATT
>JAOANJ010000023.1:0-11510 GCA_026413345.1 Ariopsis seemanni | reverse complement strand
CCAGTGGAGGTCGGATGCCGAGGCTTCATGGGGTTGTCGACCACACGCCTTTTGAGGGACGTGGGAGTCACCGGAGGGAGGCTAAGGAAGGTAACAAAGGACCTGGCAGAGGAGGCGAATAAAGGGAGCTTTTGGCTCTGGCTGCTGAGGAAGGACGGAACTTGGGGGAAGAACACCTAACCCCAGATAACAGCTGCAGGGGACAACATCTATCAGCTGCAGGGAGTGACAGGGAGACGTCCCTGTCAGTGCTCTGCCACCAGGAGATGTACCAGAATTAAAGGAGCGAAATGTTGGTGAATGGTGGTTTCTGGCTGATGATCCTGCAGCTGACCCATGGGCACTGGAGGAGGTGCAACAGGCAGCAATGCCCAGCAGGTGGTAACATCTTCCTGTACAATCCTGACTACATCCAAGAAATGCAAGAGCGGATTGAGCAGATGGTCCCCATTGTATAGGAGCACATGCAGGCAGCCCAGAGAGAGCAGCAATGGGTCTACAACCAGCTGGCCCTAACTCAAGAGTTTCAGCCTGGTGACTGTGTGCTCTTGCTCCTCCCAAACATGAGCTGCAAGTTCCTTGCTCACTGACAAACCTCCTACATTGTCCAAGCTTGAGCAGGTCCCATGAATTACCACCTGCAGCAGCCAGGTAAGAAAGCACTCATCCGACTGTACCATATAAATTTACTAAAATGTTGGATTGAAACAGTTCCAACACTTTTAGTTTTTTCTGCTTCCTCACCAGGTCCAGCCAAGCCAGATGAATTTCACAAGGGGAGGAACTAACCCCTACCCAACTGCAAGAGCTGCAAGAGTTGGAGGATCAATTCAGGGACGTTCTCTCTGCAGAGCCCAGGTGGACTCACTTTCTGCAGCACAACACTAAAGACCTCTACTGGAGTAGTCATCTGACAGAGGCCTGTTGTTAAACTATAGAGGCAGAAGTAGTCAGGATGCTTCAGGAGGGCATCATAGAAGAATCCACCAGCCCCTTGTGCAGCCCCATCATCATTATCCCCAAACCCAACAAAAGCCTCTGGCTCTGTAACAACTTCCAGAGGCTAAACACAGTATTGGAGTTTGACAGCTACCCCCTGCCATGAGTGGATGACCTCATAGAGCATCTAGGGAGGGCCCAGTTCATCTCCACCCTCAACCTAAGAAAAGGGTACTGGCAGGTAGCCCTCTCCAGGAAAGCACATCCCAAGATGGCATTTAGCACTAATTCTGGGCACTGGCAATACTGGGTCCTTCCCTCATTCCAGATACAACAAAATGGCAATGCTGATGGCCTCTTTCTGATGGCACATGTTTGAGGCACAGTCTTCCCTGACAACCAGCTCGGAGCTGGGGGTTGGTGATTTAATAACCGCAGGCTGGCAGCCATCTTCTCTCTCTCTCTGTAGGTGCTCCTCACAATGTTGCAACCATGGTGCTGACAAGACAGACTTGAAGTCTCTGTGCTCAGCAGCAACAGTTTTGCACCACTGGCAGAAGACAGCCCCTGGGGCATATGAGGGGAGGGGTGGTTTAATGCAGCACAGCTGGCAGGCAATAATGACAGCATGTGCATTCCATTTTAAACAACACAATACGAATGTTTGAACTTAGGAAGAGCTCAGAAATCAATATTTAGTGGAATAACCCATACATTTAATCACAGCTTTCATACATCTTGACATGCTCTCCACTAGTCCTTCACATTGATCTTGGGTGACTTTATGCCAGTCCTGGCACAAAAATTCAATCAGCTCAGCTTTGTTTGATGGCTTGTAACATCCATCTTCCTCTTGATCACATTCCAGAGGTTTTCAATGGGGTTCAGGTCTGGAGATTGGTCTGGCCATGACAGGTTATTGATCTTGTGGTCCCCCATCTGCACCTTGATTGACCTGGCTGTGTGGCATGGAGCATTGTCCTGCTGGAAAACCCAATCCTCAGAATTAGGGAACAGAGCAGAAGGAAGCATGTTTTCTTCCAGGATAACTGTGTACATGGCTTGATTCAAGTGTTCTTCACAAAAAAAAAAAAAAACCTGCCCCATTCCAGCCTGGCTGACACCCCCCAGATCATCACTGATCCTTCAGCAAATTTCAGAATGGGTGCAAGACACTGTGGCTTATAGGCCTCGCCAGGTCTCCGTCTAACCATTAGATGACCAGGTGATGGGGAAAGTTGACAATTGGATCCATCAATGAAGATGGCCTTACTCCAGTCCTCTACCATCCAATTATTATGGTCTTCAGCAAACCTCAGCCTTGATCTTCTTTACTTCTCATTTATGAAGGGCTTTTTCTAGCTTTGCCTGACTTCAACCCTGCCTGGAAGAGCCCGTTTTGAACTGTCTTTGCCGTGCACTTAACCCCAGCTGCAATTCTTTTTGTAGGGTCACTTGAAGTTATCCAACGGTTGTTGAGTGACATTTGAAGAAGTTGACAATCCTCCTGGTCAGTGAAAAGTCATTTTTGCCCTCTGTCAGTCTGTAACTTTGTTGTCCCCAATGTCTGCTCCTTGACCTTGTTCTTATGAACGGTCATCATTGAAATTTTGAGGATGGAAGCAAGCTGACACTCACTGTATCCCTCTGCCAGTAAAGCCAGAATTGAACCCTTCTTTTTCTCAGTCAAACCTTTTCTTTTTAACTCTTTTGGCATGATGAATAGATAGTTTTGTATTCCAATTAAATTTAAGGTACTAATAGCACTGTTTTTGCCATTCAAACTGGTCCAATTACAAGAGGAAAGTGATGACCGCAGCAGTGTTTAAAAAAAAACAAACACTTTTACTCATTAAATAAGATTTGTTTCAGGTGATGACCTAATCAGGATCTCATTAAGTAAAATGAGGTGTGCTTGTTTTGGAATTCCAGCACAGACACTGGAATGAAATGGCTGCCATACATGCATCTGTGAAGGTTCTCAGTCATCCAGGTCATCATAAACCATAGGTCCTAAAGAAGGCAACTGGACTTGCTTGAAATTCTTGACGTTTCACCTCTCATCCAGAAGGCTTCTTCAGTTCTGTCTGACAAGTGAGGAGTTCCAGGTATTTATCCTCTAGTGGACCAAATGCAACCCTAAAGAGAGTTGTTAAGGTCATATGGGTAGTTGACCCTCTCAGTCATCCGGTAGGTCAGTGGTCCCCAAATGGCGGCCCACGGGCCAGATTCAGCCCCGGGCACAGCAAATTTTTGGCCCGCCACATCACATCTGAACAAAGGTAAACAGCGCCATCTATGGCCATGCATGATTAGCGAACTCCCCACTTCAGTGGGAGACATCTCCGCTAGTCATCAAAAGTGAGTGAAATCTTATCTAAGCTTATGACAGTCGTGACAACAGACCATGGCAAGTACAAAAAAACAAAGTCGATAGCGAAAATCATCAGTTTAAACTCGACTGGACGGATCAGTTTTGTTTTATTTTACCTGACCATCCAAATGCTAAGCAAACATGCCTGATATGCATGCAGACTGTAGCCATCTGCAAGGCTGACAATATCAAGAGACACTTCACTACTATGCATGCCACGAGTTTTAATTTGAATTATCCTGAAAACTCCGATAACCGCAAACAAAAAATAGCCAACATGCATTCCTCATTCAGGCACTCCGTTTTTACCATGGAGAAATCTGCCACAGCACAACAAAGGGCTAGCGCAGCCTCTTTACATGTTTCCTGGAATCTTGGGAGAGCAAAGAAACCCTTCACTGATGCTGTATTGGTAAAACAGTGTGCAATTGATATGGTTGAAGAGGTTTTATGTCACAATGAGAAAAACAAGCAAAATATTGTGGAGCTACTAAAGCAGGTGCCATTGTCGGCCAACACCACAACAAGAAGAGTGGAAGTTTTAGCCAAGGATTGTGTGTGTGGAGAGGGTCCACGATTTCAGATTCCTGGGAGTCCAGATCTCTGATGACCTCTCCTGGACAATCAACATCTCAGCCATTATAAAGAAGGCTCAGCAGCATCTACACTTCCTGAGAGTCCTCAGGAAGAACAACCTAGACCAGAAGCTGCTGCTGGCCTTCTACCGCTCCTCCATTGAAAGCCTGCTGATGTACTGCTTGTCCACCTGGTACGGGAGCTGCATTGCTGCAGACAGAGGGAGGCTTCAGAGGACAGTCACAGCAGTGCAGAGGATTGTCGGTTGCCCTCTCCCCTCCCTGATGGACACGTACGCCACCTGGTGCATCAGCAGAGCTTGGTGCATCAAGGACACTTCACATCCTACCTCCCAGCTATTTGAGCTGCTTCCTTCTGGGAGGCGCTACAGATGTATCAAAACGAGGACTATCAGAATGAAAAACAGCTTCTTCCCAAGAGCCATTACCATACTGAACTCTGAGAGGGAACAACAGCTACAAATATATAATGTCTACATTATGCAAAACATGTTACTGCTGCTCTCACGTTCTGTGCAATACAAATTATTCTGTACATAGCTCATTCATATTCATACTTGGATATAAGACACACTTCAATTTTTGTTAGGATTTAAGGCGGGGCTTTTTTTTTTTTTTTGCACTGGAAAGGGAGAAGCTCTCTAATCTCATTTATACAATTGATTGTAAAATGACAAAGGGCATTCTAATTCTTGGGGGGTTCACATGATGGTACAAAGCCTCATGCAAGCTGACTTGGTCTACTGAACAAGATGTCTCTCTCTCCTGGACTGCGACTCCATCAGTTCAGTGTATCCAGGAGTGTCATGCCAGTGCCCCAAAAAACTAAATACAAAACCCACTTCACTTCAGACTACACAAGTGTCCCCTTGCCTAATGGGCGTCAAAATAATGACCCTTTCACGCTATACTGTTTAACAATGACTGACTTTTTAGCATTGCCCATGGCGGAGTAAACGAATGTAGGACATGCTGAGGTGAGTTTAACAGTGCACATGACTATTTATACCAGCTGGCGAGCTGCTAAAGGCTACATGATCAGGCCAAATTCCTTGAAGTCTTGCTAAAGTTGCAGTAGAATCTGAAATGAGTTAATCGTAATATTCAGTTTAGATGAATGGTACAAGTAGTTTACATATTTTATTGTAACACTTTCTACATGTAGGCCGATCTGTAAACCAAATTAGATGAGAGAAAAGTGGAGTATTACATAGCTGCTCCAGGTAACACGGTAATGATGCCTTTATGCTTTTATATCTTTTAGGGATTGTTGAAAATGGCCATTTTTTTGGTAGTAATTATTCAAGCGTTACATCAAAGTTCCAACAAAACCAGTTCAGTCCTCTCAGTGAGCTGGCTTTTTTAACATAATTCCATGGAAGCAGTGTACAGCAGGGTGTGTGAGGTGTGAAAATAACCACCATAACATCTAATTATAGGTTCTTAGACTCTGAATTAATCGATCAGAGAAATGATCAAATGCCTCAATGAAGGATCTGTGGTGAATCTTCTTTTCATTCAGCTGTTTTATTGTATCTTTCTTTTGTATGGTTGACCTTAACATGTCGTCGTAAAATATTTGGCAGGAATTCTGCAACTTGTGGTTTTTCATTCTCAGCGTGATTGTCACCCTTGTGTCCAATTTTGTTTTTCTTTTGCTTTTATTTCTTTAACTTCAAGTTTTACTGGAGTAATCAAGATTTAACTTTATTTCCTCCAGAAGCTTTGAATTTGGGAGTCTAACTCTTAAAACTGCAGATCAGGTAATGGGTACCAACACATGCACCATAATGGGGCTTTGGATTGTTTAGTTTTATTGAAAAATTGGGTAATTTACACTTGACTGTACTGCTGGAACTATGTGAAGGACCCAACTCTAACCCATGCATGAATACAAAGTGGTTCATATACTGCATGACACTTCTGAATACACAGTACAGTAAACTGGTGAAGTAGTCAAAATTAGTCATGAAAGCATAATTATCATAACTCTCCCTCCTTTTTGATCAACTTAATCCTGCTCCTTTCATTGAACTAGGAAATGCATGGTAAAAAGGTTCTGGTCAGGACAAGTGAATCTTGCTGCTTCTCTGACCGGATTTAAAAAGTTAATGTCGAGCCCTGTACATGCAGAAAATAAATGTAGCTTTTCTTTTGATGTGACCCTGTTTTACAGGTAATCAATCATCCATCCGGTTCCTGGTGGTTGGAGACTGGGGCGGTTTGCCTAATGCACCCTTTGTCACACCTGTTGAATGGGCCACAGCACGGGAAATGGGCCAAACTGCTGAGCAGCTTGGAGCTGACTTTGTTTTAGCCCTTGGAGATAACTTTTATTATAGAGGTGTGAGGGGTGTGGATGATCCCAGATTTCAGGTGTGTTTATGCTGTTGCACAAAACTTCAGCCACTGGTCACTATATGTACACTCTCTCTCAATCTTTTGAAGTAGAGAAACTCAGGCCTAGGTTGGTTAACTTGTAAATATCAAATAATAGGATGACTTGAAGTAATGCTGCAATTACAGTACCGTAATATATAGTTTCAGTAAGAATTGCAGAATCAGCAGCTAGTATGAACAGTGAATAGTTGCACCATGTAAATAGTTTGACGCCTTCATATCCATCAGCATGTGTGCCCTTTGATTTGATTTCTGTAGTTCCTGAAAGTCTGTTTATTTTTTGAACTTGACAGCATTTTCAAACCTAACCCTGGTTCTCACTTTTTTACTCTTGCTGTTTTAGGAGACATTTGAGAATGTCTACACTGCTAAATCTCTAAATATTCCCTGGTATGTTATTGCTGGCAACCATGACCATGCAGGGAACGTTCATGCCCAGATCCTGTACAGCAAAATGTCCCAACGATGGTTAGACTGTCTTCCATTATCCCATCACTTCTGTTTTTACTTTGTGTTGTCTGGTGTAGCAAAACTGCATCCAAATCAATTAATTTTTACATCTGAACTATTTGAGGTTTATCTAAGGGTGGGTGTCCATAGAAACAACACCCCACACTCCAGGTAATTCTAGTTAAATCAAGCTCTTCAGAAAGGTGCTGGTGTTATCACTATCGTCACCCTGATGACCATGAAGGCTTGTTTTGGCTGTGTCTATCCTGAGCTATATGATGGTGTCATGCACCCACATCCTTCTTGCTCTATGGCTGTCACATTGAGTTGTCAGGAGCTCCCCCATACAAGTATGGGGAGGGAAGCATCCTCTTGTTTGGGCTTGGTGTGGGTCATCCCCCCCCCCCGTCCCCGTCAAACATGGATCATGAAAAGTGAAGGTAATGCTAGTCTTGCACAACAGTGGTTAGTGGTGATTGTCATGGAAACAAGCTGGCGAGTTGGGTCTTTTCAAATGAAGTGGTTCCTAGTGCCTGACCAGAACTTTACTTCTTGGGGGGGGAACTAGATGGAAACCTGCCATAAGGGTGATGCAGGTGAGCTTACACAGTAGCAAGCTCTGAAATTTTTTTTTTTTTCAGTTTGCAAATTTATCTAATTGGATTACATGCAAATGTATCATTTGTCCTAGGTAGTTGCACTTTCTTTGAAACTTATGGGTGTTTTTAGATGGTTATTTTGAGCCGAGTGGACAGGCATTTTTGTTTACAACTGTCTGTGTTCATTTGGTCTGTGCTTGGAGATGTAGGCAGGTGTAAGCTGTTCAATGCTTCACTAACTTGTAACCCCTCCCCCCCCCCCCAAGTTTCCCCGATAACCCACAACTGTTTATCTGCAGACTTTGTATCTTTTTAGTTTATGACTTCTCCTTTTAATTTCACAGGAATTTCCCTTATTACTACTATGACTTGAACTTCGTCATCCCACACACTACCACCACTCTGCAGGTGCTAATGTTGGATACAGTGCTTCTTTGTGGAAACAGTGATGACTTCCATGATGTAAAGCCAAGTGCACCAATGAGTAGTGTGTTGGCCAACCGCCAGCTGCTGTGGCTACAGGAACACTTGCACCGCTCCACAGCTGACTTCCTGCTTGTTGCTGGGCATTATCCTGTCTGGTCAGTGTCCAAACATGGGCCTACTGACTGCCTGGTGAGAAAGCTTCGCCCCCTGCTGGTCAAATACAAAGCCACAGCTTACCTGTGTGGACATGATCACAACCTGCAGGTAAGTTTCTAGCCTCACAAAGAAGCTTCCATTTTTGGCATGAAGGTGGAGAATAATGATGGGTGGATTTCCTGGTGTAAGCAAGGTCCTAAATGTTTAGATATTTGGTTGTAGGACTTGAGACACTTTGCACACTACAGCTTTGGTGGTGCAGCCCTTTTGTATTACCTCAATGGACTGCAAATCCTAGGATAATGGTTAAAGGGTACCTGTACAGTATTTAAATGTGCTCAGTATTGATGGTACAAGCTCTAATTATAATGTACATAAGTGCAGCCACCTGATTAGCTATTATGAATAGCTTTAAGTGCTGAAGTCCCAAATCACATCAAGCATTTTGCACATGGGCAACTAATGGTGCCCAAGATATGTCAAGTTGTTGATGGCCAGGTATCGGAAGTTAAGTGCAGCTGATGTAAATGTGCTTGTTAGCCTGGATTTAATTGGATGAGTTGTCAAGTCAAAATGGACAACATAAAAACTGGATCTGTATGAACCTCAGACTATCCACATCTGGGGGAAGTGATTTCAGCAGCAAATTGGATGATTCTAATGAGGAAATTGTTGGTGTCTTGCAAATTCAAAGTAGGGAAGGCTGGAGAAAGGATTCAGCAACTATCTGGTGCTGATGTGGAAAGTGTGCCAAGCAGAAAACTGATCTTGTAAAGAGCATGAGCTTTTTTTTGTGTGTGTGTGTGTGTGTGTGTGTGTGTGTGTGTGTGTGTGTGAGAGATACAATCCAGGTGGTCATTGGGTTTATCCATGAAACAATTCAATTTGGAAATGCAAGCTTGTGTGTAACGTACATCTGCCCCAAGTAGTTTCCTGTAGAACAGGCTAGTGAGTAAGGGACAGATTTGAGATGATATTCTTCTGGTTTTATAAATTTGGCTCTACAACCAAATTCACAAAAAAAATGTCAGATTTACAAGCCAAATCAGAAATATGGGACACTGTTGAAATTAACTGACAATGATCTGTAAATTTTGACCTGTGTTGCACTTGAATTAAGCAGGTTTTGTTTCATCTTGTACACTTTTTATTTAGAAAATTTTTCTTGGAAGTTGGGACAGTACCGTAAAGCATTGAATACGATGTTTCCATTCCTTCTCACAACTTGGGTGTTTTAATGACTGAAGACACCAAGTGAAGTTTCAGGTGTCTTGTTCCATTCTTCCTGCAAACAGGTCTTGAGGTGTGCAGTAGTACAGGATCTTCATGGTCACATTTTTCACTTCTAAATTCTCCATACATTCTCTATTGGGAACAGGGAGGACACACCCTCCTCCACAGCCATGCCTTTTGTAATGTGTGCAGAATTTGCTTGCGTTTTTGTTGGAATGTCCTTAAAGGTGGGTGTGTGTGTGTGTGTGTGTGTGTCCCATACCATCCCAACTTTTTATTATTTAAAAAGTTGTAGTAATTCACTGTAGGTAGGAATAATGTTTCTCAACTCTCCTTTCAGTACTTCAAGGAGTCCAGTGTTGGTTACGTTGTGAGTGGCGCCGGAAACTTCATTGACCCCGACATGAGGCATCGCAACTCTGTTCCTCGAGGTTCTCTGAAGTTCTTCACAGGAAAATCCTCTACTCTTGGTGGCTTTGCTTACATGGAGGTTACTGATGATAAGCTAACTGTAACATTCATCCAAGCCAGAGGAACTTCACTGTATCGTACCATACTGCCTAAACGCAACTTGTAATTCAATGTGCATGCTTGTAATTGAGTAATTTTTACAGGTTTTAGAGCTTTTGCATGCTTTCTAGATTATACACATTGTTTAATTACATGTTTTAAACACACAATTAAATGCTCCTGAATTCAAGGCAGAGTGACTGGTTGTGATCCCCCCCCCCGAGCAGTCCTTGCCAGAGGATAATCTAGAGCTTTGGCAAGGTGACTAATGTTGAGTGTCTTGTCCATGACTTCATCTAAGTATACTTGAAGCTGAGAAAATGAGTAAGCTATTTGTAGAACTAGTGATCTCTCCTGTTGGAGACTTAATCTGTTGGGTATTGGTGAAGATAGCCCTGAGGAAATCTGGGTACATTTAGCTGGTGTTGACTAGATGTGCAATCAATGTCTGGGGTAGGCATCATTTGCAAGCATGCTTTGGAATGAAATTGTAACACACAGGCTTTTGGTCCATACATGGTAGGGCTAGGGTTACACATGTGGTAAATTAAAATTTACTTTTAAAAATGTCTTCTTTTAATGACTGCGTTCCTTGTTTAATCAAACTTTACTGGGTACTAGCTGCATGTTTTAGAAGCAGGATTTTTAAAAAATATTTTTTCTCAAAACACACCAAACTGCTCAGACATGACAGAAAAGGAAAAAACAGCAGAATGTGGGTACAGTAAATAGAAAATAATTATGAAAATAAACGATAGTGGGCACAATCTCCATCCAGCCCCCTCCCTTTCAATCGCCTGCAGCAAGACAGGGCAGTATCCAGATAGGAATCAATGCAGAGCATACAAACATTGCAAGGCTACAAGGTGCTTGTTACCATAGATGGTGAACACTTAAAACAAAGACAGGCTAGGCGGATCTGGGAAATCCACAAAGCAAGGAAGATGACAGCGTGGGCCTAATATGCTGCAAGTAAGGGTCCCAGACCTTTTATAGAAAGCATCTATTTGAGTGAAGCAGGCACATGATATATTCACTAGCAATGCAGTCCATAACAATATTGTGCCATTATTATTTTTTTTTTTTGTTGGAGCAACATTCTTGATCCAAAAGAGTAGAATGTTCTTTCTAGCAGCAAGAGTCAGTATATTGAAAAGTCTCCTGTGTTTACGGTCAGTGATCTGACCATCTGGAAGACCAAGTATCAGGCACGTAGGGTCCATCCGTATTTGGACACCAAAGATAGCAGTCAGTTCATTCACAATACTAGACCAATCCCTTTGTAACTTCACACGTGACCAGAAGCAGTGAGCATAATTATCAGTCTCAGAATTGAATTTCCAACAAAGTGGGAAATATTAGTGACCATTTTGTTCTTGACAACAGGTGTTGTGTGTGCGATGTACAATTCTGAACTGTATGGATTTGGGGCGGTTACACACAAATGTTCATGGCCTGAGACCAGACTTCCTGTCAGTCAGCATCATCTATAGTAATGCCTAGATCTTTCTCCCAAGCTTGCTTGATGGTTTGTGAGGTAAGAGGAGAATTAGAGTTCAGGGCTCTGTAAAAAACAGCAATGCATTTCTTATTAATCTGTAGAGACAGGGCTTTCTCCACACATGAAGTGGTGTTATTAGTCATTAAGGTGGTGTCTTTAACTATGAAATCTCTAATTTGTAAATATCTGTAGAAGTCACCTTGATTAAATAAACTAAATTGCTGTTGCAACTGCTGAAAGGATTAGGGTTAACCCCGATTCCAAAAAAGTTGGGACAAAGTACAAATTGTAAATAAAAATGGAATGCAATAATTTACAAATCTCAA
>JAOANJ010000022.1:76622929-76633349 GCA_026413345.1 Ariopsis seemanni | reverse complement strand
AAAAATGGTATTGCGGGACGGAACACTTGTTATACATGGGATGGAACAGCATATAAAAACCCGGAAGGCAAATATAAGAAAATACGTGACACCACATTAAAATGCGTGACGGTACTGTTCCGTCCCGGGTTATGGGAGATGCGTTTATAACTGTTATGGATCGATCTTTGTGTAACATTGTTGAAGTAGATGAAGTACTTTAAAAAAAAAATAAAAGTGCTGTGATTTTATAATATATATATATTTTTCTGGTTCATAACAGAATGGAATGTTTTATAGAGTATTTGGAATCCGATTGCAATAAATACAATTAGGCCAGAATTAAATTCCGAGCATATAAAAAATGACACGCTTGAACTATTCAGATTTTTCTATTCTGTTTTTTTTTTTTTTTTGCAGTTTGTTGTAAATATCTACCACGTATTACAATATCAGTAGGCATTTTATATTTTTAGATGTAAAACTATGAAGTTTTGGTTCGAGGAATAACATGCGACCTTTGACTTGAAGTTTCATGTGGTTACAGTGTCGATTGCCTGTTGACATCTATTGGTAAACTACAAAACTAGAAATTAATACAAAACAACAACGAATGATTAATAAAAAGTGATCTACGAAAATACTTAGAAAGTGGAACAAAAAATATTTTCTGACAGAGGTTCAACATTATCAGCTAATTTGTTTACAAACATTGGAATTACTTCCTCGTTTATGTAAGCACCGACAAATATATATTTGCACTAAGTATAAGTTGATGTAAAACAAATTTTAAATAAAAATGTTTTGTTAACTTAATACCACATACTGATTTATTTTTTGTAAATAATCATCTGGATGTTGATAATTGTGGAACGGTGTCAACTAATTTTTTTTCCCAGTGGAAGTTTGAGTAATTATTCATGCACAATTTACATATCGAAAATCTTCTCTACTTTTGCAACGGCCAAAAGATCGTTGTCAATAATTGTAGCCACCGCTCTACTAATAATAAATAGTAATTTATTATTATAAACACCGGGTGCACGGTGGCGTAGTGGTTAGCACTGTCGCCTCACAGCAAGGAGGTTCTGGGTTCGAGCCCAGCGGCCGATAGGGGCCTTTCTGTGTGGAGTTTGCATGTTCTTCCTGTGTCTGCATGGGTTTCCTCCGGGTGCAGTCCAAAGACATGCTGTTAGGTTTGGGATGGCCTTGGGCTGAAGTAAAGCGTTTAGGTACAGTGCCCAAGAGTGGTGGCATGCACGTACGCAGCGGCTTTGCTCTCCTACGACGAACTAAATTTCATTGTACATTTGTGCAGTGACGATAAAGGCATTCTATAATAATAATATGAAGATAACTACGAACAAACGAAATGTGGCAGGGGAAAGGAACAGCACTTGCATCCCAATTGCCACCTAACATGGTGAAGCCATGGCCTAATGGTTGGAGAAGCAGATTTAGGATGACCAAAAGGTCACTGGTTCAATTCCTTGGACCAGCAGGAATGGCTGACGTGCCCTTGAGCATGGCACCTAAACCAACTGCTCCCCAGGCTGCTCTGGGTATGTTCTACTTTGCTCTGGATAAGAGCATCTGCTAAATGCCATGAACGTCATGTAATGTACATGCTAAAACATGGTAATACAAAGATTACACTATAAAAATTACCATAGAATACACTTTAATGATAATCAATAGAAAAATTTGTACTGATATGAATTAACATATGTGCTGATGAATAAATATGATATACAGTGCAAAAGTCTTAGGCACATGTAAAAAAAAAAATGCTGGAGACCAAAAATGGCTTAAAAATAATGAAATGAAATGTTTCAACATTAAAAAAAAAATACGATAAACAGTAATCAGTAAGTCCTAATAAGTCAAACAGTCAATATTTGGTGTGAGACGACTCTTTGCTTTAAAAAAAAAAAAGTCTCAGGTCCAGTGAGTGCAGTTTTATGCAGAAATGAGCTGTAGGTTTTACTGAACATCTTCCAGAACCAGCCCCAGTTCTTCTGGACACTTTGTCACACTCACTTCTTCATTTTGCACCAAAACCCAGCAGCCTTCATTATGTTTTCTGTTTTAATCTGAAAAGTGCTCTCTTATGGAATATGCCACTCAGATACAAACTTTTTTTTTACTTGTAACATTTAATTTTGTGCTGGAAAACGAACATTTGGACTCTAAAACATTTTTGTAATGTTTTGACTCGATAATGTACAGTAGAACTCATAAAATAGAAATCTTTAACAAAGTTTGTATGAAAAAAAAAATAGGGTGACTAAGACTTTTACACAGTACTATAGAGTCACAGGCTGATAATTCGCAAATTGCCTCAATAATTCGTTCCACTTCCGGGTCCAATCAAGAGTGGATAATGGAAGTGCTAGCCTTTAGCCTTTAGCCTGATGTTTAATACTGGAGTGCTCTTTCACTCACTGGTTAAGTTGACTGGTATGAATTGCGCATGCGCACACTGTGCGTCCTTCACTGTGCTCCACGGTGCTTAATTAACCTTCATAAATTGCCATATTACCGGACTAAACACTATGTCATTACCTATGGTTCCGTACTACTCTGACATACTATTTAGTGTGGTAGTATGATGGTATGAATGTAGCCCAGGAGTTTAAGGGTGCTAATGCGGTAGCCATTAGCGCAAACAATTAGCCCGAGGGACATGACACCGGTACAGTGGGGCTTTTTTTTTTCCCGTCCCTTCCATGTTTACCTTTCACATCCGGCAGCAAACAAGCCATGTGATGGCCGTGTACCCAAAGCGGAGCATTATTCCTAATTAAAAGCCGGGGATGTGTGCCATTAGCAAGATTCATGCTCGGCTCCGGGAGAGTTCATTCCGGCTGTTGACTATCCATTGATTATTCATACGGGTTCTGATTCGGGCCCATTAATGCAAAATCAAGTGGGAAGTAAATTTTGTAAGAGCAAGGCGCACACTGATGACAGCCCTACTGAGCACGGCAAGGAGTGTTAATGGAGCAGGCTGGGCCTTTAATATCACTGAGTTTACAATGGAGGACATTATTTTTTTGCACGTTTACAGCTCGCACGCGTGGACCAGGCCAGCAGATTACTCCTGCTCGGGTGGAGAATTTACACTTATTTTATTCCAGTTTTATTTTAAAGACTATTATTCTGACATCATCATTTTTATATACAATTATTAAATAGCCTAATGTAGATTTAGATTGGTCATCCTTGTGCAAAATGACCCGAACATTAAAAATGCAATTATATGATCTATAGCTTATAAACAACAACAACAACAACAACAACAACAACAACAACAACAAGCCAAATGGAAAAAAAAGAAAAACAAAACAATAATCACCCAAAATAAACAACAACAAAGGAACAAGTGAAAAAAGACACACCAAGAAAGAACAAAACAAACCCTCTTAAAGATAAATAAAACAAGCAAGCAAACTAAATAATCAAACAAAATAAACAACAACAACAAAGGAACAACTGAAAAAAGACACACCAAGAAAGAACAAAACAAACCCTCTTAAAAATAAATAAAACAAACAAGCAGACAAAATAATCAAACAAAATAAACAACAACAAAGGAACAAGTGAAAAAAGACACACCAAGAAATAACAAAACAAACCCTCTTAAAAATAAATAAAACAAACAAGCAGACAAAATAATCAAACAAACAAAATAAAAACAACAACAAAGGAACAACTGAAAAAACATACACACCAAGAAATAACAAAACAAACCCTCTTAAAAATAAATAAAACAAGCAAGCAGACAAAATAATCAATCAAACAAACAAAATCAAAAGAGAAAATACATCTATTCAAATATAATCCAAGCATATCAGGCATTATAGCGAATCTGTTCATGTGTAATAAGTTAAAATATCCAAACATGTGGGTTGCTCGCCTACATGAGAGCCAATCTGTGATTTGAAACTGTGTCACAAATGCAAAGTCTCCCGTGGCTCATTGTGTAGTTAAAAATGGATGTGAAAGTAATCGTATCTAATGCCTTCTAAATGTTCATTACAGTTGCAGGTTTCCAGTTGGTTGGAGCTGGTGTGCATGAGCACTGACTGTCCTCCAGTCTTTTGTGTGGTGTTTTGTATGGAGAGGTTGTGAAGACTTTGACACAGGCGCCCCCAAGTGTTATAGACACTACATTACAACCTGCTCAGTCAGGGATGGCATACCCTTACCTCAACAAAGCAAGAAAACATTTGAGCTTTACAGATGTTTTATAGATGTTCTTTCATAATAACAATAGCAAAATGGTGTTTGTTACATTTTAATAACGAAACAATCAATGCGATTTCTGACGCTCTTTCTGAATGATGTCTGAATGTAAAATGAACGTGGACTTTTATCCACTTGATTATAGGCTTTTACAGGTCTCCTCATGTTTGCTTTGCATTTAGCAAACCTCTAGCTATAACCTCCTCCCATCCCCCAAACCCTCCCCACCAGTTATTTAACCAGTTCCAGTTTATTACCTCCACCAGCTGTTGCCACCGTTTATTTGTTTGTTTGTTCCCAACGTAACTCACAAAGTAGTGAGCGGATTTTGATGAAATTAAGTGTACAGCTGTAGTATTATCTTAGGTTCAAGTGATTTGATTTTGATGTTCATAACGTGTGGCTTGGGCGGCACGGTGGTGTAGTGATTAGCACTGTCACCTCAGAGTAAAAAGGTTCTGGGTTTGAGCCCAGTGGCTGATGGGGGCTTTTCTGTGTGGAGTTTGCATGTTCTCCCTGTGTCTGTGTGGGTTTCCTCTGGGTGCTTCGGTTTCCCCCACAGTCCAATGACATGCAGGTTAGGCTAATTGGTGGGTCTAAATTGACTGTAGGTATGAAGGTGAGCGTGAATGGTTGTTTGTCTCTATGTGTCAGCCCTGCAATGATTTGGTGACTTGTCCAGGGTGTACCCCGCCTCTCACCCATAGTCAGCTGGGATAGACTCTAGCTTGCCCGTGACCCTGTACAGGATAAGCGTTTACGGATGATGGATGGAAGTGTGCACAGAAACCTGGCACATCCAACATGCCTCCAAAGCTTTCACTGTTTGGCTTCATGACTTTTCTCATGAGGAGCTCCAAAAAGTTGGTCCTACTAATGGGTGAGGAAAATACAGTAGATCTTAAATTGGTGCAAATGGAAGCCCTTTTTATCTCTGCCAACTGTGTTGGAGGAGGTTACGTTTTCGCCTGTTTGTTTGTTCCCAATGTAACTAAAGAAGTAGTGAACAGATTTTGATAAAATTTGAAGGAAAGGTTGGCCATGGGCAAAGGAACAATTGATAAGATTTTGATGCAAATCTGAATATGTGTGTGGATCCAGGATTTTTTTTGTCTGTTCCCAGCATTACTCAAAACGTAGTGAATGGATTTGGATGAAATTTGGTGGGCAGCTTTAGTATTATCCTTGGTTCAGGTCATCTGATTTTGATGTTGATAATATCAAAATTGGTGGAGGTATGCACTCTACTGAGCGCCCTTCTAGTTTTTTAAACTTCAAATCTACTTCTATCAAAGATTTGATTGACATCCTCCTTTAGACTTCTCATGGCTGTCTAATTTCAGTGGACTGATTCATTTTTGTTCTTTGTACCTCATCCTAAAAGCTGTTTACACTAACATTTGTCTGTCTTTTGTTGATATGTTCATTATCTTGATAGTCCACCAACTACTTTTGTTCCCTTCCCGTTGTTATGGTAGGTGCTCAAAATATAAAGTCAAAAAAGTTATTTTGCTCTGATGTGGATTGTTCTCTCTGAAACACTGCACACAGGTGGAAATACACCCTGAATGAGATGTGAGGAAACCTGAGAACACAGGAGGAAGCTGTGAGGTTGTGAGGCTGTGCACCACTATATGACAAGCTTTAAACCTGAATGAATTATCAGTTACACAGAAGCACTAGACTGTAGATGTGCATTGTCACATATTCAAGAACGGTGAAATTCTCTTCTTCGTATCCTTTGTAACCGTCATATCCTCCCAGCTGATTAGAAAGGTTGCAAAGTCAGCCATGATTTGGTTCCCCCTGAAGCATAGAAGGTTAGGAGCAGCTTGAGATTGAACTCAGTAAGAAAAAAAAAATCCCAGTTTGTGGACTGCTCTAAGTGTCAAATGTTTTTAAATCTCTATTTATTAAATTAGGGGTGGCACAGTAGTGTAGTGGTTGGCACTGTCACCTCACAGCAAGAAGGTTCTGGGTTTGAGCATAGTGGCTGACAGGGGCCTTTCTGTGTGGAGTTTGCATGTTCTCCCCGTGTCTGTGTGGGTTTCCTCCAAGTGCTCCGGTTTCCTCCACAGTCCAGAGACATGCAGGTTAGGCTAATTGGTGACTCTAAATTGACCGTAGGTGTGAGTGTGAATGGTTGTTTGTCTCTATGTGTCAGCCCTGCGATGACCTGGAGACTTGTCCAGGGTGTACCCTGCCTCTCACCCATAGTCAACTAGGATAGGCTCCAGCTTGCCTGCTACCCTGTACAGGATAAGCAGCTACAGATCATGGATAGATGACTGGATGGACAACATTCAGTGTTGGGCCACCACAAGGCACCAGAACAGCTTCAATGTGCTTTGACACAGATGCTGTAAGTTTCTAGAAGTGAACTGGAGCTTTCAGTGAACACCATTCTTCCAAAAGATATTCCCTCAGTTGGTGTTTTGATCCTGGTGACAGAACACACTGATGGAAAACACATCATTCCAGAATCTCCCATCGGTGTTCAGTTGGTTAACACCAAAGCATAAGAGTTACATTATGTGCTGTGCATGGGGGTGGAGTCATCCTGGAAGAGCCCATGCCCATCAGGATTGAAATGTTTCACCAGATGATGAAAGTGAGCAGTCAGAAGAACTTTGTACTGATTTGCAGTGATGCTTCCATCAAAAGGAACAATTCAATCTAAACCATGCTAGCAAAGTCAATGTCCTTAAAGCATCAGAACATGTTGTGTTTCTCCAATCATTTATTTCAATCTTTTCTTTAAGTTGTTACATGTCTGTAAATATATTGGTATATTAAAAATTGTAAAATAATAAGCTGCACAGTACATGTGGCCATAGGGAAGTGTGACTGTGTTAATGACCAGCAAAATGTTAGGGTTGGGTCGGGCCCCAATGGGACGAGAAATGGAAGCCATCATCAAAGTTGAATTGGTCAACCAGGTTGGTGGATCTTATTTTTAACGTCCCTGCCCTGGTCAAGCTTTGGCTCTGGTCACTGCCTGATCAGAGCTATCGCTTAACAAAATATTTTATTGGGATATCCTGAGCATACACACATCTCATACTCTTTTTCAACTGCCAAATGCACCTCCTAGAGAACACCTGCATCACATCACACAGTCAAGGATATCACTTTAAAATATTTCAAAATATATTCTCTCAATGTAGTTTGTCATGTACATGGAAGTTATAAGTTGTAGCATACAACTTTTCATGTACATGTGCATTGGGCAGATGTGCCATCAGTCTGCCCAATGCGACCAACCCAGTGTTTCTTTTTGTTTGTTTGTTTGTTTGTTTGTATGTTTCACTTGTCCTATTCCAGTTTTCTGCAAATCACCTCATGCACATCTACATTTAAGTTCTTGTCAAAAAGAATGTACACAAGTGTCACCACTGACACTGTGCGTATTCTTTTAAGAGGTTTGCAATGGATTGTCATTCTAGTCAAGTCTTTATGCAGTGTAGAATGAAATGAGTTTTTAAGATATGCACTGTGATATGGCACTGTTCCATTGTACAATCAATATTCAAAATATATATATTTGGAGAAAGTTCTGCAGCAGTTCACCACAGTGAGTCCAGCTGTGTTGGACTGGCTGCTGTGACTGCATGTGAAATATCTGGCACTCTCCCGGTCTCCGTGGATCACTTGTTTTTTTTTTTTTCTGTGTGTTTTTGCTTGAGTAATCTGCAGCCCTTCGGCCAGACCGCTCAAACAGATGTCATTTTAATCTAAAATGGCATTACCTCTTTTTTTTTTTTTTTGTTTTTTTTTGTTTACTTTTCATGTGTTGCCGTCACTCCTCCTTCCCCAACAATGAACGTACTAACTTCAGACATGAAGTGTTGATCGTTGGGGTCCCGTCCGTGCACTTGCTATGTGTTCATTTAAATTGTACAATTAAAAAATAAATTGCTTTTGGCATTTACTTGATCTACTTCCTTTTTTTTTCACAGTGATGCCTCCATCGGATTTGAGATTTAAAATTTTAAATGAGCACACAGTAGAAATGACATGGAAGTTGCCCCCGTCAAGAATAGAGGGCTTCAGAATACACATGTCATCAGGTACAGGTGGGTAATCTCAATTTATGAGCCTATATATCATTCATTACTCAGCTTGTACAGCTTTATGTTGAGTATGCATGTCCCTCACTCAACTATTATGAGTTTGTTACACTTTGCTTCCTTGTTGAAGAACTCTTAGAATTTACAAGCTGTCATAAAATGCAGATCATTAATAAATAAGTGGTAACAGCAATAGCACAAATGTCTATGCTAGTGACTGTTCAAACCCCAAAACTGCTAGAGAGCCAGTGTTGGGACTTAAACAAAACCCTAACAGTTAGTACAACCTTTTATATGTTTATGTTATTTGTTCTGTCTTTCCTCACTGTAGATGAGCCTGTGAAAGAGTTTACACTTCCTGCCTATGCACAAAAGACCTCCATCAGAGACTTAACCACTGATGTAGATTATGAAGTAACAATATCTTCATATTCTGGATCACAAGAGAGTATACCACTCTCTGGTCAGATAACAAGTAAGTCATGTGCTGATTAACCATGCTGTCTTGGGTTCTTAACATTGCTTTAGAGGATGAATATTATTATTTTTCTTCCTTTAGTTCAATCAAGTGGGTCTGAAGCAGGTCCAAGAAGATCACAGGTTTCAGATTCACTCAGTAAGTAAACCTCACTGCCTGTTTTTCACTCATTCATTATCTCTCATCCTCTAGTGTGCTCATTATATATTTATTCCATAAATGCCCCATTGTTTTTTACTTTATGAGTCCAGACAACATTTAGCTTGTTACTCCAGCATGAAAAAGTGAGGCAGTCTATGTGTGAGTCAGTGGGTGCCTATTCCTGTGCAGATGTACGTGGCCCCTTGTGCCCAATCTGATTAAAACAAGGCCCTAAAAATGCTGAGAGAAGTGGAAAGCATTACAGCGGTTCACTTTACAAGAGCCTCATGGCCTCCTCCACCTTCAACAGAAGGCTAATGACTTTTTCTGCCTTAAGCACGGGTAGAGGAGTTCCCACGCCAGCCAATTCGGCAGCTTAATGTAGCTCAGAAGCAAATTGATTAAATGCTGGGGGAGCTTCCACATATGTCTGATACTTTTAGATGGAATAGTTGACAGTGAAGTTAACAAAATTCAGAAATAAATAATTACTCTTTTACTTAATTAATGCACTGCATGGAAGTGATACATGCACATTTCTATTCTGAGTGTCGATTGAAGTACAAAGAAGTAATGGATTTCCTGTAGTAGCCACACAATCAGGGATGCATTGTAGCCCTGAAATGCTATTTGAAACCATTATTTATCATCATTAACTAATGATGAAATAAATAATGGCAAATGTGATACCTTTATAGTGACACCTTTTAAAGAATCTTTTCCAATTATTACATTTAAATATAGTCAGTACTGGATCAGTGTTAGGTTTCATCCAATATTCCCCAAATAACATGACAGAAATGTATCATGTTTATAAAGCCAGTATGAGTTTGTAGAGAATTTTCTGTTTGGTCCTATAAACATTTCCCTTGCCTTTTTCCTCCAGAATGCTCAGCCAGTGCAGTTGCAGATCTGGTCTTCCTGGTGGATGGTTCCTGGGGTGTCGGGCAGGAGAATTTTAAACATGTCCGCAGCTTCATGTCAGCCGTAGCCGGAGCATTCAACATCGGAGAGGACAAGAGCAGAGTGGCCGTGGTTCAGTATAGCACGGATGCCAGGACTGAGTTCACTCTAAACCAGTACCTGAGACGCTCTGATCTGCTCCGTGCCATCAACAACCTGCCCTACAAAGGGGGAGACATCATGACAGGTGTTTAGGACACACACACACACATCACAACACATGCTCATAGTTACAGTATGCAACAGTGAGCTTAACTGACAGTTTTTATAGCTGTTCTTGGACTTGAAGGTTAAGTCAATGAGCTAGAAATGAAAAGTAACATGTTGATCTCCGTTTTATAAACTGGCCTGGAATTTGAGAACTTATTGTAATATAGAACAAAAATGTTGTCTTTATCAAACAAGTGTCGGTAATTTCTCACTAAATTGTTGACCGAGTGTAGTAGTACAGTGGTGCTTGAAACTTTGTGAACCCTTTAGAATTTTCTATATTTCTGCATAAATATGACCTAAAACATCATCAGATTTTCACACAAGTCCT
>JAOANJ010000022.1:75935761-75945881 GCA_026413345.1 Ariopsis seemanni | reverse complement strand
CAATTATCTATAAAGCCCACACTGTTTTCAGAGCACCACCTGGACAGCCAGCAGTTCAGCGACCATAACCTGCTGTACCATCACACTAGAATCACTTGGGAATTGATCCAAACACGGGGGGGAACCCAAACAGACCCCTACAGAGTGAGCATATGTACAGCACCCAGCAGGAGAGAGGCAGTTTGAGATAGAAGTCCCTCTAAGCTCAGTATTGAGTCCGGTTTTATTCTGCAGTTTTCAATAAAGGATGTTAATTAAATGGATTTTTGAAAAGGGTTTATAGTACATTCCTGGTCAATTCTTGATTCTGATTGGTCAGACTTTCTGTAACAGCAGCTGCAAATCACAGGGTTCTATTAATGCGCTAGTTCTAATACATTGATTTCTATAGTAACAACTTGTGCTCCCCTTCAACAGGGGTGTAACGATACCTTCCAGTCACGATTCGATTCATGATAGTGGTTTCATGATTTCGGTTCATTTCGACTCAGAATATTCTGAACAAAATTTCAATGTAGAAAATTTATGACTGGAAAGATTCCTTTTTAAAAAAAAAAAGTCATAAATGCCAAATGATGTTTTTTTTTCTCTGTATATAAATAAAAAATGGCTATGAACAATGTAATACAGGTTCATCATATCTTAAACAAATACATTTATAAATTCTCCCACAGATTTTATTGAGTAATCAAAGACTAACTCTGGCAAAATGATCGATTTAAACACAGAGCTCTGTAGCAGCACCTGTGGCATCATTTTAACCTGAAATAGAGCTCCAAAGGCGGCTAAACCGACCGTCTTTCGCAACCTCTTTCTCACACACTGTGGATCGCAGCAGCACAGGGCCGGTATCATCTGAGCAAATCTATGGGGTGTGCACCAGAGATAAGGACCTCTAGTGTTCAAACAGTGCAATTGCGTTAATTACATAATTTATAGAATGCTAATTAGTATGACATGACTTGCACAGAGTCACATTTTTACACCCCTCATGGAGAAGTTTTCTGTAAGGAGACATTTATATAAAGTTTTATGGAAGGAGTCTCCATAAACATGTGTCAGCACTTTATAACAGAGGAGTTTGTTTTGCGGTTTGTCAGAAACGTGACAAGGTCTTGGTGTGGGTTGTGGGGGGTGTTTTTTGTTGTTTTGTTTTTTTTTAACTTGCATTTTATCTGTAAGCCGAACTCGAAGTACAACTATAAAAGGATAAAGTATGATGTGTTGTTTTTCTGATAAATAAAAAAAAAATGTAGTTGTTGGTAAATTGCTGTGGTATAAGAGGAATAAAATGCTTCAGTTCCTGCTGTTAGAGGAAAATAATCAGCGTTAGGAGCCGGAACAGGAACTCTACCTGTCATCACGGCACTTTTTGGAATTTTTCCTGTAACAGCATGACATGAAGTGTTTTTTTTTTTTATTATTATTCTTTAAATATTCTGCTGTGTGTGTGAAGTCAGTAATATGCAAAATTTAAATCCCTTTAAGTATTTTGTAAGAATTAATATTTTTTTTTCCTTATAAATAAAAGAATTAAGAGTAACAGTACCTTTTTTAAACGAGTAATGAATGAGAAATTGGTACTTGGAAATGTACATGATTTGTAAATATAAAATTAGCTCTAGATAAGAATACATCGCTATTAAATCAGTTGTGTATGAGTTTGTGTGCAGTGTGGTGGTGCAGACAGACCGCAGATCTGATGATTTGACTGATTTCCTATGAAATGGTAAAGGGAGAACTCGATGAGAGAAATTCTTCACCAGCATTTCAAAGCTCTCAGCAGGAGGTCAACTTGCCGGCAGGGAACCGACGCTGATGCTCTGGGAATTAATTAATCCGAAGCAACGCTGCATCAGACATGCAGGGAAACCAAACGCTCTACAAACCGGATCCAACTGGGATTTGATGAAAGATGAAAGTGTGACTTAATCACATCATCAGATGCTTACAGTAGAACATGCATCTGAAATGAGGATCATGGTTCTGCGTCATCACTTTTATCTTATTATAAATACGATGACATTGATGAAGGTCTCTCATCACTTTTAGATCTGATCTGTATCTTCCCCTGTACACCAAGTCTGGAGAGGTTAAGGACAATATGATGTGTTTATTTCCAGCAATCGTGACACTCGTTAAGTGAAATGACATGCTGACTATAATTAGCAGAACTAGAAGAGGGACTGGGAGAACATCTAGGAACCTGTTCCAACAAATTCCACCTATTACTACTACTACAGCAATGAGGACTTTACTCGGCATCCATTGACACGAGTCTTCCAGTCATCTCTGTTGGCTGTGGCAATTTGGAGCTCATCATACGCGAGTCCAGTATCCTCAAGTACATCATGTACGTTTTTGCAGATCTTCCTCTGGCACGTCTCCCATTAGCTGGTTGCCATAAGAGCACATCAGCTACAAGTTCCTGAAAGCCTGCTTGAAAGCAAGCAAATTCCACCTATTAGTGCATTTTATCTGCGATAAATAACTCCTTAGTTAGCCTTTTTGCTATACGAGTCTGTGTAGCGCATGCTAATGTAGCCTTAACACCTAAAATGAATTGCACAAAAAATAAAACCTCATGACTTCTGAACTTTTTAACCAATAGGGTTTGCACTGTAGGACGTTTCTATCAGCATTTTTGTCTCTGATTAATAGACCTCTCTCCTCCATTTGCCCTGATGCAGACCTTTTTCCTACAACTCCCCTCATTTGTGTCCACATCTCTTGCCCTCTCCCCAACAGGAAGTCCACCATGCCCATGATTTAGATGTGCAGAGCTCCGAGTGATGATCTGGAGTGACGAGACGAGGGCGCTCGCTTCCCTAACCTTGTCTCGCGTGAAAGAAAAATAACATGGATGAGAAGAACGAGCTGCATCAGCAAACCAGCTGTGCAAAGAAATGTGCACCTGGCCCCAGTTTTCATTCCCAGAATTCCTCTAACCCGTTATTCAGGCCACTTAAAGAACATTTCAGCAATTTTTCGGGGAAAAAAAATGTATGGAAAAATACTAAGTTTATCACACCGACAGGAGTGTTTTAGTGTGAAATACACCACTCATATTTTCCATCCGAGCTCCATCCGGGACGTGGAGAACCAAAACCGTGACATAAATCTCGATCTGTGACTCGTGAGGAAATCGATGAGCGAGTTGTTTTGATAAATTTGGAGACTTTTTGTTTGTGAATGTGTCGATATAATAAAAAGAAAATCACATGCTGGCTTGAAGATATGAAGTTTATCTTCTCATGTTGAAAAACTTGCATTTTTCATATGAAATACATCACGGCTCTGAGTGACATATTTAAATAATATTGGTTGGCGTTGAGTGGTATATCACAAAAAAATATGCCATGAAAAAAGCCAGCCAATATTATTATTATTATTATTATTATTATTATTATCCATACACATTCCTTTCGGGTGTCCAACGCGCCTTTCTCTTTCAAAATTCTCTCAAAATCTTCCATATTTAACAAAGCAAACCTGGGGGCCATGTGTCTTTACAAATTGTCACAGTTGCTCGCTAGCATGGAGGTTTTACATCTCCGACGTGTGACATCATGTTGTCTTGACAACCATGCAATATCATAAACCATATTCAACGCTCATTCTCTATTGGGTAGAGTGACGTAATACACGTAGGATAAGCGATATGCTAACAATATTGTATGCTATCAAACCAAATGAATGAAACCCGCTAGAAGGGACTAGAACACGTTTTTATTCCATCGAAAAAGGGTCCTGTATGGATAATAATCACCGATATTTCACTCCGATGATGTCACTCCCAGTGTTTTCCTGCTGACCAGACATGCGTTGTCAAAATGGCGAACCGGTTCAAAATTAAAATCCTTTTGATTAACTTGTGTATTTTTTGTGGATGTGTCCATATAATATAAAGAACATTACACGGTGCTGTGAAGATATGACGTGTAGCTTATATTCACCACTTGAAGATAAACTTTATGTCTTCATGCAGCCGTGTAATCTTCTCTATACATTTTATGGAATATCGGACTTCAGATATTAATTGTTGATGATTATTGACATGCTACATGCCTGATACACACCTGATTACTATTACTCAACAATTTGCATCAGACTCCGTGTGTATACTCGCACATGGATTTTTCACATTTTCGCTTCAGTGTTGTGACATATCCGGTGTGTAAAGGCCGTTACAAAGCCCTGACACTGGAGACTCCTTCCAAAACTGAGAAAAATGAACATCACCTCACAGAAAACAAACATTTCTAAAAATCTGTTCATGTGGAAAATCCATCATATAAGTCCCAGACAGCTATAGGAGCAACGACATAGAACCAGTTTATTTACATATCTGAAGTATTTTGTAAGTTTTCTGCACATTAAGCTGCATGTTTGTGTGTTCACTGTTTACAGCTGCAAAAAAACAAGCGATAACCGTAACTTGTTTCTGGATGGACTGCAACATTAAATGTAACTATAGGCCGATTAAAAACGATGACGTGATGTCATTAAATGGACCATGTTAGAGCCGCGTGTGCCTGAGACGCTTTCATAACAGCTTTGAAATGTGTCACAAAATGAAATATGATTCAATCATCTTCCCTTTTTGTGCTTTTTATTTACAGGTGGAAAGCTACCAGGTGGATATCATTATCTCCATATCGCAGAACCCTCGGGCTACAGCGACACATCTCCACCTGTTAGCAGCGCACAGGTACGCTTCGTTTTCAGGATGAGTGCACACTGAGCTGTGGGTCCTGCAGTCATCTTTAACAACAGCTTTTAATCCCATCACACTTCCACTGGAGTCACGCCAGCAAATGACATTTCACTTGTGTTGTTTGTACAGTAGTTTGTCTTTTGTGGGCGTCTTCGCCGCTACTGTTGACGCTTGTGGCTGTGCACCGTTTAGCGTTTTAACTCCGATGAGAAACGTGAGCAGAAACACTGTGTATCTGGCATCTGAAGATAAGTAGCTAAACATATTAATAATGGTGTATAATTATTCATAAATCATTATAATTACAAAATAATAATCGATTGATTTAGCAGAGCTAACTGAGGCACCAACAGTGTCTACGAATTATTGTATCTTCTTATTCAGTGTCTCCGTGCACATTTACTGACAGGTCAAAGTGTCTCTGAATGGATCTCTATAGCAGCTTTAATAGTGTTCTGGCACATCCACACAGAACCAGTCAAAAGTTTGGACGCCCCTTTCTAATTCAATGTTTTTTCTTTATTTGTATGAATTAAAAGTCTCTTCATGTCTTAAAGTAATGATGGATGTCGTTTCTCTTTACTTAGTTGTTCGGTTCTTGACAGAATACGGATTATTACAGGTGTGGAATCGGGCTATTTACTGCGTTTTTATTATTTACTATTTTCCATAATTATTTATGGAAAACAGTAAATAGTCATTAATAATTAATATAAATTAAATGCAGGAAAAACAAAAGCCATGTTAATCAATGTTGATGTAGAGTCAATTACCAGCAGGAACGGCAGTGAAATTAAACAAGCGCTCACAGAGACCAGCGACCAGGACTTCAAGTACCTGGGTAGCTGGTGCAATAAATCCAGAGACATACAATCAAGAAAAGCCCTTGCTTGGAAAGCACTGAATAAGATGAATAACATCAGGAAAAGTGATTTATCTGAACACCTGAAATTACAGTCCTTCAGAGCCACCATCCAATCTCTTTTGCTGTATGGATGTGGACATGGCTGTTGACCAAAGCTGAGGAAATATCTCCAGACAGGACGTGCATGCTAAGAAAGATCTGCAATATTGACTGGTGGACAAGAATCTCCAGTAAAGAGCTCTACGGAGATCTGAGCTACATTTCAGACATCTGCAGGATCAGATGCCTAAAGTTAGTGGGCCACACTTTTAGAGATAAATCCTCACCTGCTCATCATACAATAACACGGGATCCTTCACACGGCCGTCTCAGCAGAGGCCGACCAGCTGCTACCTTTGTTGATACACTGCTGAGAGACACTGGGTTCGAAAACACTCCTGAATTGGAAGCATGTACGTCTGATAGAGGAGCATGGCGTTCTCTATTGTCCCTTTGCCACACTGGCATCGACCGAAAGTAAGAAGTAACTATTTACTATTTTGATCTCAAACGCATTAAGAAGGCAAGAAACTCATCCACCAATTAACTTTTGATGAGGCACGCCTGTTAATTGAAAAGTGTTCCAGGTGGCTCCCTCATGATTTCTAGTTCCATAGCTGTGATTTCTTCAGTTTTGTTCTACAATGTTAAAAATAGTTAAAATACAGAGAAACCTATCAGTGAGTAGGGGTGTACAAACTTTTGACTGGTACTGTGTATGCTTCATCACAAAGTATTAAACTTTCACTCAAATGCACCAAAATAATGTAGCCAAGCCCACGTCTGGCTCTGCTCTATTTGAATAATGCTGATGTTTAGTGACGAACTGTCCCTCGTTTTTAAACATACTGTATTGAGTGTTGCGAACTTCAGACATAAACTTTGTGCTTTTCGAGACACGGTTCGACTCACAGGACTCAGGAAACCTCTCCTCTTCATCTCTGCTCAGGAGTGTAGTGTGTAATATGAGTATTTTCAAAACCTGGAAAGCCTCTGTGTTCTCAGCAGCCTGAAGAATTTACATCCTAAAACCTTCCTGCACTTTGACTCGCGTCTGCACGTGTTCGAGTGAATGTTGGGTTCGACGTAAACGAGACGAAGGATCCTGTTTGTTCTTGTGTGTCCTACAGGGACGGAGCTTTGTGACAGGCAGCATGAAGACAGGAAACTACTTCCAGCTGCGGTTCAGTCACCATAACCTGGTGGAGAGCATCACCTGTTTGTCCTTTAACCGACTTCCTGTCTCCAACTATCTCTGTCTGTACGGCAAACACCAGCTGCTGCTCAACCGGCTGTACGCACGCTGCGACGAAGAACTGATCCATGACTTCTACAGGTTTTACACACACACACACACACACACACACACACACACACACACACATACGTAAGTACAGTATACTATTGTGTAAATATGATGTTGTGAGATATTAGAGCTGTAACAGTAGCATGTACCGTCTGAGGAAATTTCTTATATATTTAGAAGCTCGGATTAAAATCTTCATTTAATCCCAGATTAAGATTCGGCCCGTGTCACAGTCTTGTTTTGTTTTTTTCTTTCCTCAAGGTATATTCTCTCTGTACACTTTATTATCTCTACACATGTGATTATCTAGTGTTGGTATTACAGATGCCAATTTATTAGGTATTCGTGCACCTAATAAACTGGCAATTCAGTGTGTGTGTGTGTGTGTGAGAGAGAGAGAGAGAGAGGTCTTAAAATCAAATTCAATTCTTGATGAAGTCTAATACTGTGTAAAACTTTTCAGTGTTGAGTCAAACTCTTCCCCAGTCCAAGACTAAATGTAATTTTAGTTTAATCCCAGATTACAGTTAAACTTCTTCCAGTAATCTCTGACCGTTATCTTTACGTGCTCAGTTTATCTTCACTGATTCCAGTTTGAAAGTAAGCGCTTGTTAGTCTGATATCAGTAATGCTTTTCTGAGGCCAGAGACCACATCATTAAGGTATGCCTGTTTTATGAACAGACCGTCTTCAATCATATTATCCCGTCCCTGTGGAGAGGTGCCGTGTGTCGCTCCGTGTCTCACAGCGTGACCTCTGTTCTAATATTTTAACTCCGGTGACCCTGGAGCATCGGTGCTATTGTTTCTCAGCTCTAATCTGTTTATGCAGGTGTCCAATCTGCTGTGCCGCATGGCCAGGAGACAAAGGCTGATCATCGGGCCAGCCGCGCTCATCAGCAGCTCGGCCGTTTATTAAATCTTGATCCTTCACTCGCCTGAAAAGATGCCGCTCTGAATGTCATTAGTGAAATTCGCTGCAGCTCCAGAACTGTTATGATAATTGATTGACCATGTTGTTACACAGATGCTATAACAAGAACGAGAGCGCACATTCGAATGACAGTTTTGTTGTTGCTGTTTTGCAGCTATTTCAGAGAGAGTTGGTGCCTGGCTGTATTCCACGATCGCTTTGCTGATTTCCAACAGGAAATTCACCAGCTCATGACAGCCAAGGTTAGTGCAAGCTGTTAAAAAGAAATCCTAAATGGAAAATCATCTTGGATTGCATTTTGAGTGACACGGATACACTTAAAAGCACTAAACATAAACAGAGAATAAAATCGGGAATTATAGCTGGTGTAACTGTAGCAGGTGTCATACAGAGGGAAATACAGCGGGCAGAATAGTACAGCAAAATAAATGTTTTTGTCGTATGCAATTCTTATACATGATTTATACGTTATCCAAGTCGTATAGCTCAAGGCAAGTTTTATTTAATTTCATGATGATGCTGTAATTTTCCATAATTGTATATTGTAACATTAATTATTGTAATCATCTCCTTTATGGTTTCAATTAGCAAATTACAACATGTACAGAATGCAGCGACACGACAAGTAACAGCTACACCAAAGTGTTCTCATAGTACTCCTGCGTGTGTCTCTCTCTCTGTCTGTCTCTCTCTCTGCGTCTGTCTCTCTTTCTCTCTGTGTGTGTCTCTCTGTCTGTCTCTCTCTCTGCGTCTGTCTCTCTTTCTCTCTGTGTGTCTCTCTCTCTCACTTTCTCTCTCACTCAGGCTGCCAGTTAAAGAAAGAGTAAAATTTAAGCTATTAACTCTACCTTTTAAAGCTCTTGCACTAGCTTATATGTACCTTCTGAGATGCCTGTACATACAGTATGTACCTTCTTATCTGTAGCCGAATTGAGGTGATGTGTCCGAGTGCGTACTCTTTACGTAGAAATAGCGATCTCTTTCTTCAACCCCGCAGACTCTGGGCCACAGGACCGTCACTGCTGCAGCGCAGAAACTTTTTAATGCTCTTCCTCGTGAAATCAGACACGAGAAGAATTCTGATAATTTTGATAAGTCTTTGGTTAAATTTTTTCCTTTCATGCTGTTTATGGATCAATTTTATATCCTACAATTGATCATATTAATGTATCATTATTATATGATATTTTATTCTGAGATATGTCCATCATATTCTGATTTTCTTTTATAGAAACATTTTATTAATTGATTTTGCAACTATAACATTTATATGAAGATAAAGATAAATAAAGACATTATTTTAGACAATAAGCAATATAAATTTGTTTTGCTTTAGTTTCTTACACAAGTATTAATAATAATAATAATAATAATAATAATAATAATAATAATGCTTAAGTAGTTGCTGACTGGAGGTTTATTAAAAAAAAAACCTCCACCCTGAATTACTTGTATATTAATCGTTATTATTAATGTATGGTCTTCACTGGCATCCAAGATTAACTTTGTCATGATATTCCAGGTTTTTCATGTAAACTACTTTTACTGACATTGGTCTTATTAACACTTTGTTCAACGTTTTCCTAAATGACCCGCGATACATGTGGCGCAATGTGCTCCATCCCTTTCCTCGTTTCTATCAAAAGAAAGTGATGCAGCAGCGCTTTAGTCTTTTTGTCTAAGTCTCTCCTCCTCCTCCTCCTCCTCCTCTGTACACTGCTCAAACAGATCAGATTCCAAAGCTTCAACTTTCATTCTCATCCTGTCATCAGTGCCATCACGCTCGTCATCTTATAGAACAGTACAGAGGAAGTTGTTTTGTTTTTAGGAGCGAACAGTAAAACCCAACCGTTAATCCTTTGTGTTTGAGATCATTCTCATTTGTCTCCATTGTAGCAGCATGGAACACAACTCCAAAGTTCACATAGAAATGATGAAAATACAGCACTAACCAGCAAATCAGTGCTGGAATCACTGCAAACATCACTGATATTTCAATATGAGGATATTTAATGTGTTTTAGGATGGAGTTTTTCTTTAAGTTCTTCATTAGTGCCTGAAAGACAATAAGAGCGAACAGAATGTTCTCTCCCGAACCCGGTGGTGGACACCGGAAGTAAGGGGTGCTGTCAAGCTGAAGAAGGAGTCCTATCGGGCCATGTTGGCCTCCGGGACTCCTGAGACAGCTGACGGGTATCGGCAGGCCAGGCGTGCTGCAGCTCGGGCAGTTGCGGAGGCAAAAACTCGGAACTGGGAGGAG
>JAOANJ010000022.1:75722131-75733581 GCA_026413345.1 Ariopsis seemanni | reverse complement strand
TATTAAACTTTGTCTTGTCAACATTTTGGAAATTGTTTGTGTTCATTGAGATATTGTTTAAAATGTTACTTTTCAAACGGGGTGGACTCATTTACGCTGAGCACTGTAACTAAAAATGTTCTAGACTGACTAAATTGTCCAGCCTACTCGAACCTGTAAGTTATTAGTTCCTCCGGCCGACAGGTGATGAGTTTACGCCATCATGTGTTGTCCGTCTGGCGTCGTCCACATTTCACGAAAATGGCTTCTTCTCTCTCAGTTCTTCACTGATTTTTATTCTTTTTGGCAGGAAGGTCGGTCTGCCTGCGGCGCATATGGCTTCTACCCAAATTTGCATAATCGCAATTAATAATGGAAATATGGAGTAATCAATCCCTAATGAGCAGTTTCCACACAAACCGCTTCTTCTCTCTCTCAATTCTTCACAGGTTTTTGATTCTTTCTGGCATGAAGGTAGAAGTACCTCGGTTGCATAGAACGTCTACCCAGGTTCGCTTCGTTACAATTATGAATGAAATTATGGACTGATTTAAGCCTTAATGAGCAGTTCAGCAAAAAAAAAAATAAAAAAATTGCCCACTTTAGGAAGGTGGCCCACTTTAGATCGTTCCTTCTGGACTAGATGGGGCCGGAGTGAGCGACGGCGTCGTTGATGGTCTTGTTATAATTTTCACACCATTTCTTAAAGTTTCCATCATCAATACAAATCGCTATAAGTTCTAATATTTTTATCCACATAATTGTATATTTATTTGCCATCAAGTTATTTGTTATGCACAGCTTTCATGTAAATAAGTGTCAGCTTTTGAAACCCTGTGCCTAAGAAAGCTGCTGCTTCTTCTTCTTCTTATTATTATTATTATAGTTTGAGAATATTGCAGATATTTTAAAGCAGTGAGTGACTGTTTTACTGACCACTAGAAGGGCACTTGGTCGAGTGTATACCTCCACCAAGCGACACATCAACATCCAAATCAAATCACTTGACCCGGGGATAATACTAAAGCTGTAGCCTCCACCAAGTTTCATCCAAATCTGTTCAGTACTTTTTGAGTTACATTGGGAACAGACAAAATAATCCTGGATCCATACATATCTGGATTTGTGTCCAAATCTAATCAAGTGTTCCTTGGCCCATGGCTCACTTTTCCTCAAAATTTCATCAAAATCCGTTCACTACTTTGAGTTACACTTGGAACACTCAAACAAATGGACGCGAAAACATAACCACCTCCAACAAAATTGGCAGAGGTAAAAATGGTTCCTGAAGGATTTTTTGAACAGTTATGGGTTGTTTCCTAAAAGAACCTATACGCTCTAAATTTATAAAAATGGTGCAAAGAACCGTAATCGACAGGAAGGCTATATTTACTCAAATAATTACTCTTTACAACCGTGGTGAGCAGAAAACCATCCCGGAATGCGCAACGCGTCAAACTTGGGAGGCTACAGCAATAAAAGGCCACATCGGGTTCCACTCTTGTCAGCCAAGAACAGGAATTTAAAGCGACAAAGGGCACAAGTTCAATAAAACTGGAGAGTTAACGCTTGGAAAAAGACGTCGGGTATTCCAATCTTCAACTGTCCAGTGTCGCTGAGCCTGTGCCCACTGCAGCCTCAGATGTGGAAACTCGATGTGGTCATCTTCCGTTGTAGTCCATCGCCTCAACATGCGACCCTGCCCTTAACACCCCTTTAATTTTTTCCACATGTTGTAGTGTGACGACCAGAAACTGAACTGGACTGTACAGGGATTTCATGAATCTACACAAAATAGCCCATATTATTAAAACTATACGGCCTTTCGATTTCATAAAATCAGTGAAATATAATTCCCCCTGAAATGTGGTCATTGTGATGTACATGTTTTTCTGCAATATCGCAAAAACAGGCCAGTCTGTGCCTGGGAACTTATTTAATTTGAGGGGATTCCCTCGCAAATAATGTGCATGAAATTGCTCGCTTCGCGCAGTCAAGCAGACAGAGGAAGTCTGTGTGCACATGCGCTGGTTTACCTTCTTCTTCTTCTTTTGGGTTTTACGGCAGCTGGCATCCACAGTGTTGCATTACTTCCATCTACAGGTTTACCTTTGAGCGTGCACTGACAGTTCCATCATTCTGTTGTTAAACAGCTGATCACACCGAGGTGCTCGCTGAGCACCCATATTTATTAGTTTGTCCTGCGTTTCCTTTCCTTCGTACCGTATATAACATCACGTCTTTTCTTCTTGCTTTCCATTACTGTAGTTGGTCTTTCACATTTCATTCACACACTCACTTCCTCCATTTTTCTCTCCTGTTTCAAATTTGTATCCCACAATGCCTTGCGTGAACGGGGAAAGCCAACCACGTGATGCATGACGTAGTATCTTGAATTGAGTCATGGTGAAGCAGGAAAAAATAGTGGAGAATTTAGGGACACGTGGCTCTAAATTCATTAATTGTTCTATTTTTTAAAAAGTTAATAAAATTGGAAGTCTGTGATTCGAATTCAGTAGCTTTCGGTCACTAAACAAAAATAATTGGGTGTCAGGAAAAAAAATTTTTATGACCTGCACTTGAAAAATCTGAAAGGCAGCACAGCTTTAAGGATTGCAAACCAGTAAGTCTAACATTTTGTGTTCTGTTCTAGGAAATTAAATTTAAAAAAAATGTCTGCAGATCTAATAATGCATTTTTGTTTTACAGAATTAAGTTCAAGGATCCACAGTATGAAGATGGTTATGTGTTCAAGGCAGTCATCCTTCCTGGGGCAAAGTATGTACGGACTCCTCTTAATTAGGAATAGAGAGTAACCGTGAAGTCTGGGTAATGCGTTGTTGTTGTTTTGATGGTTTTGCAGGTGCCAGTAGTTTTAGGCTCGTAAATTAAACTGTTGAGAGGTGATGCAGATCTCATTGTGACTTTTCTTTTCTAATATATTTTAACCAAACATAATATGCATTTTGTTTTTTGCAAGCAAATATCACTGGTTCTAACTTTGGCCTTAATGAGTAAAAATCGGTTCTCTCGGTCCTTTCTATATTAGGATCCGAGCATGAATACACGTTTATCATTTCTGAAAATTTGCCTAAAATTGCAGTCTCCACCTGATTGAAACTTGATGTGGGCAGTGATGCTATCAAAACGATTTGTTTTTAGGTTTAATATTGTGCAGCACAGAGTATTGCCATGTTAATGGTTTATTAGAACACGCCTGGACATCATGTGGTATAAATTCACAACCTTTCTGCCAGGCTGCATGGCTTTTGCAGATAAAACAAAAAAATGGCTGTTTTTGTGCAGGGTAACCGTCTGTTTATTTCCTCCTTGTGTAAATCTGTTTGCTCCCAGGATTCCTCATAAAGTGTTGAAGCCTGGTGACTGGGAAAGGTCTAACAGCCAACCATGGAGACCCCAACTGGGCTTTAATCCCAACCGCCAGCAGATGCACCTGGACCAGTCTGCCTTCAGGACACTGGGGTAGGTGTGAGACGCTCCGACATGATTCCGCAAATCTGTCAAGTATTTTATTTTTTTTAATCCCCTTTCCGTAAGGAACAGGAGTGTGGGTCGTTCTGTAACACGCCTCTGACAGCAGTGCTCACTTGCGTCTGTCATCAAAATTCAAGGTTTATATTAATGTGCTCACTCTAAGTTACTGTTTCTATGGCAACTACTCATTCATACTGATTTCCTTTGCCAGATCAACATAAAGTCTGATATGTTTTAAATGTTAGGCAGTATGCTTGGTGTATGGAAGCTTTATGAGACTTCTTATAACCTTTATGGAGAGGACTTTGCGTTTTCCAGTTTGTAACTTGGAGAAAAAAAATGATGACTGAGGGAGCGACTGTTTGTTTAATAGCTGTTAAACATAATGCGAACTAACCATAGCTAACTCTTGTAAGTGCCATGTTTTAATATAAACAGTTAAAATGCATTGCCGTGTTCGTTAATTTAAAAAAAAAACTGCATTTGTTGGCATAATGACTGAGGTATAAGAGGAATAAGCACGCATGCTGTTCTAAGAAAATCAACTCCGCATCTCGGGCCACATCACGCCTGTTCAGTGGGATTTTTTTTTTATTACTACTTTTTTTTTTGGGAGTCCTGTGTGTGAACAACAAAGTCTTTCCTTACATACCACAGTAATTTGCCGACACCAGAGACTCCTTCAAAAATACTCAATACACGTCTCAACTTCTCAAACGTGTTAAAAGTTGCACGTGTGTGTGCGCGTGCGTGTGTGTGTGTATTTATTTATGTGGACAGTCCTCCATGCACGTCTCTGAATGAGTTGTTTCTACAGAAATGTTAAAGTATTAGAGCGAGTGCAGTAATATAAACCTGTGATTTGGCTTCCAGCTTCACTACTCTGTACAAAAACCACCTCATGACCGTGACTGGTTCCATTATAAAGTAGCGGTCCTGTAGTGGTGGTAGAGTGGCCTGTCGGTGTTCGGAGGTTAGTAGTCGTGTTTGCGTTCATCCACAGAGCAGCACTGATTTAAGAGTGTGATTAGTTCAGAGCTGTTAGACGGAGTCGTTTCTGTGGTAAAAGATTCAGGTCCTCTTCACCGATAAAGCACGATCGTCCTGCCAGGTTCCGCTCCGTTTCAGAGAAACCTTGAACAACTGCTTAAAAATGTAATTGAACATCTGGCAGATTCATCAGGCCCAGGTGTGAAAGGATGAATTGTGGGTCAGGCAGGTTTTTGCTTGCCGAGGCCTTAATCTCTTAATGAAAGCTGTCATGAGGTTTGATCAGACCAAGCGGACAGGTGCTCACCGGCTTTTATAGCAGAACGAGGAGCTTGAGTTTTAATTCCTGTTGCTGTAGAGGAAGTGAACATCCTGGGAGATTGTGTGAGAGAGAGAGGTCATGTATGAATACTTGTTTGTGCATGTGTTTGTAATTTATTTTTTTATATATTAATTATTTTTATATATTATATAATTTTATGTATGTATAATTTTTTTTTCTTTCTTCTTCCCTCCTCCTCCTGCCTTCAATCAGCCATCATGTGAACAGTCATCAACAAGGAGGTGGGCAGCATGGGCACAGGCCCCCCCTGATTGCCATGGGTGGGCTGTACAGCAATGCTCCGCCCCCCAGTACGTATCATCAAGGGAACTATCGGCCACCTCTTCGAGACTACCAGCGTGAGTTACTCTTCATGTAGAACGGTATTTAGGTCCCATGTATCAGAAACCCTCCTAAAATAATTGAAATTTTGATTAGCCTAACAATCGTTAAGATAAACCAGAAAAGTAGCCAAGTGCAAACTGCTACTGGGATGAAACTGCCATTTTTTTGAAATGGTTTGTGTAAAACTGTGGCTCTACGGGTTATTTCCCTGACGACCGCAGTAGGTTCTAATACGCACATGGAGAGGGAGGGGCATCGGGTTGGTTGCCGTCTGCAGCTTCCCCACTAGATGCCACTAAATCCTACATGGTGTACCTTTAAGTCAGAATGCAGGATCCAGAATGCGTGTATAAAATATTACCATGAAATGCAGTCAGTCAGTCAGGAAGTTTTGCATGATGTTTAAATCCCTACTATCTACAGTCAAAAAAAAATTCACCGTCTGGTTTGATATTTATAGATGTAATTTTAATTATACCGCAACACTTTGAGGATTCAAACTGTCCTTTGAGGATTGGGGGGGTGGGTTTTGTTTTTTGTGGGGTGTTTTTTTTCTTTAATTGGGGTCTGTAAGCTCAAACGCTAAAGAAGCAAACTTTTAAAGAAACGATATGCGCGCGCAGTGTTTGGTTGCATTATTCCGTCAGATTAAAGCTGAATGATTATAGCTACAGCTGATATGATGTATTTGTCGTCATATCTTAAAACAGTTGTGAGGCAGTGCCATGTTTGTTCCCGATCATACTGTGTACGATGACGATCAGGAACTTTGAGTATTGTGTCGATTGAAACTGCTTCAGGAAGAGTGGAGTCCAGTCACAGGGTTGCCCTGAGCGGTAGAACATCTCCTTCAGCTTAAATTCACCTTCAAGTGAGTTTAAGAATAATAAGCAGCTGATGATGAATTGTGATCACATTTTTGCATTGATTCTGTTCACATGACGTTGCGTAACCCTGAATTCTGAACAGTACTTGCCGCCGTGCTGAAGTCGCCACGATGTCTGTGTGCCATGAAGTCGCCTGGGTTTGTCACCGAGGAAGCGGAGTGCGGCTCGAGCTCATTAACGGGCTCGGTTCTGCTCTTACGGAATAGTTCGCCTCGCGCTTGTTTCTCCTTGCTCACTTTGATGTATGATTTGCAAGTTGATGAATCTCATCCGGCGGCTGATGTGTTCCGCGCGAGCTGAGGTCATCCTTCGAGCACTTGATGCAGATGATGTCATGTTGAGTTGGAGGTGTACAGAGAGACCCACAGCTTTTCTTGACCTTTGTTTCTGCTTCTCGCTGCCGGCTACTGAATCCACCATCCGCCACACTTTATTACTGTCGCTCAGTTGAAAGAGCTGCTGTGGGTTTTGTTTTGTATCTGATGAGACACTTCCGGTCTGATTTGCGTTTTTAAACCGGTACAGTTAGTTCTGCTAATTTATTGAGCTTAAAAAAAGCGTTTTGAGACCAGGGTCTGCGTGAGGTGTTCAGTCTGCACAATGCTAAACTGAAGGCTGTAGTAGTCGTGTGAGTCGAGTGTAAAGTTTACCAGGTTGAAACGGGGTGGCGAAATCATTAACCCAAACACTCGGGACAAGCTGGTTGCAGGTTCAGACGATCAGGTAGTTATTTGTAGTTTCCCAGCAGACATCTAGGTTTCATAGGTATAATTTAATATCTAGTTAGTATGCTTTAAAGGAAGTGGTTACCAGTCTCACTGGAGAAAAAGGAGATCTAAAAAAAAAAAGCCCTCAACCAAACGGTGCATTCTGGTCATGTACAGCTTGTGCATTCCCTGTGCGTGCAGCGGTGGGGAAATGACTTTCCAACTTTCAAACAAGTTTCTTCCATTTTCACAGCAATGTCAGATTTTAAACATTCAAAATGTGGATAATTATCAGACGGACACCGAGCAGAGGCTTTTAAGTACGCGTTTCTCCAGCCTTGATCTCCAACTCAATCAGCCGGGCTTTAAGCTTCCTCACTTGGGAGAGCCGCAATTATCTTTACGTGAGCCATCGTTGCACACGCTGGGGGTGTGGGGGGGGTGTTGGCTCTGGTGGCGCATGTTTGAGTAGTGCCATGCGAGGGGTAAAACCCTAGTTAACTTTCCCTTTTCACTGGGCCATCACCTCCTGTGGAGCCGGCTCAGTGTGGAGTTTCAGACGGACCGTCAGCTTTTACTGACTCCACCACCAGCTGTTTCAATTAGTCGGTAGGTTTGGCCACGAGCCGACAGTGTTGTAGTAACGTTGTGGGACATCAAACCCCCCCCCAGCTTAAACTAATAATAATGGTAACAAAACCAGGATCTTAAAGCGGAACTGAAGTCATTTTTAAACTTACTTTATTTCTTAACGTGGTGTTTAATTGTTTTCAGTTTTATGAACCTTATAGCGTGACTTGTATTGGCAGATCATATTACACTTATCAGCCTTTTCGGGTTTTTAGCCGTGTTGAATGTAGTTCATTTGGTCCACGGGAGGCGTCGCTTATCCCCGTGATCTTTGAGACCTGTGCGAGACTTCAAATGTGAAGTGTCGGCGCCGCCATTTTGAAAACTGTTTACACAGTGGCCAGATCACCAGTTTAGATTAATTTCTAGATTTGCCAGCTTCATCAGTGATGGAAATTATTCCATACGACTTCAAACCAACATGGAGTAGAGAAGAGTTGGAAAGACGGCAGGATAAGGACGAGTCCGTCGCGCTGGTATTTACGTCATTACTGTCGCACAATTAAAACGTGCCAGATCAGGCGGCTGGTGGGTTTTCAAAATAATAAATACATGCATGTATTTTTGTGATAAATACATATTATACTGAGCGCATTTCCCACATAATCCTCACTAAGGTTTCGGACAGCGCTACAAAATGGCGTCCCCACTATATAGTGAGTAGGGAGCGATTTCAGATGCAGAAAACTTCCGGCTTGATTACGTCAGCATTCGAAGGAGGGCATACGCGTCTTTTGACAACGTTGGCAGATGTTCTTCACTTTGATTTCCGCTGTACATTTTACTTTCGTCCTACGATGTCTCGCACAGGTCTCAACGAATCTTGTTTACGGCCATTGTTTTGACATATGGACTGATATATTCCATAGCATATTTCAGACACTCATAACTTGCTATAGCAGTGACAAAATAGCCATCAGAAATGCATTCCTACATTTTATGAAATGAGAAATAGAATTTTGATAGTAAAAAATTTGCCTTCAGTTCCCCTTTAAAGACACTATTTAAATATCATAAGATGTTTTATCAGGTTAGTTGTACTGTAGGAAGACGCTCTCTTTTCTCCTCTTGAAATGTTCTCAGAACACTTTGTACTCGGTTTTACTTTGATTGCCATCATTAATTGTAAATGACATGGACCACGTCAAGATTGCGATGATTTCATGTCTTCTGTTCATTAGTGTAATAGTGCACACTAGGCTTATGTCATTTAGTATCAATTCAATTTTATTTGACATTGTGACAAAGCAGATTTATAGAAAATTGATATAAATTTTACCTTTATAACTCTATTCCTAATGAGCAATGAGGTGACATTGGCAAGGAAAAACTTCCTGAGAAGACATGAGGGAGAGACCTTAAGAGGAACCAGACTCCTAAGGGAACTCCTCCTCTTCCTCGTCCACATAACGTGATTATAAATAATTTCTATAAGTGTACGCTGTAGTCAAAATGTGCTACTTGTGTTAACAGGAATATTGCGTGTGAGCAGCAGAGTCATTTCTGAATTCATTATAGTTTTAATTTTAAGTTTATGGTATCAAACCTGAAGTTATTCACTGTTCAATGACAGAGACTCGAGTGCAAGTTGTTCTTAAGTTTTGGTCACACTACAGCTCGCGATGCTTCGTGGTGGGTTATCGATGAAAATGTGGCGTTGAATGGCGATATATAAGCAAGATAAAAGTTGTGGTCATACAGCAGGTGAACACTTGACTGTTGCGCCTCTGTGCGCTCGAGCAGCCACGCTCACTCATAGGACCCAGTCATTATGGAAAACACCTGATGCTGATTTGAGTGTAATCAGCACATGCATATAAGGACACAGAGACTTTGCAAAGTATTGCCATTATCACTGTCACATTTGTTTCTAGCCATGTTTATGACTCTGCTTTCGGTTTTGTTTTGTTAAATATCACACCTGCTAATAAACACTCTTCCTGCACTTACATCCGTCGACCGCCACATACTGTACCTGACAGAATACTTGCAAAGTTTCTGTGAAAATAGTGTCCTTATACGCGTGTGCTGATCGTGCTCAAATCAGCATCAGGTGTTTCCCGTAATGACTGGGTCCCAAGCGCGCTCACAATGTGCTCCGAAAGATCCCCAAATGTAAATGCACTTTTTAAGTCTTGGAGAAGGTTAGGCTATGCCAAGCTGCTGTGGTGATGAGGCTCCCGTGAGCATCGGGGACATGGAATTGAGCCAAATACATCTCAAGAGGCTCGAAGAAGGTTCCCTGAGGTTCAGGAAATATTCTGAAACCCATCTGCGAGTATTCACCGCTTAGTTTGCAGACGAAAACATCGCCATCAAATTTCAATGAATGCATTGAAATTTTTCGCAACGTTTTTGGCCAGTCACGAGGCAGAGACGCAACAACTTGCGGAGCTCGACGAACACTCACCGTGTATTGCACGTTTGGTGGCGATGTTACCAAGTATTTCATCACCAAGTATCCACAGCCATCATCGTGGTTTCTATAATCGAACCATCCACAGTAATCTCATGTTGCTCTTTAGGATATTAATGTAGGGCCTTCCTTAGCAGCCAGCAAGTGATTTTCAGGTGGCGAGGTTTACATTACCAAGTAGAAGTAGGGGTCACAGTAATAGTGTCATATATTAGAGGTTTACCCCTGCCTGTTACAAAGCACCGACACTAGAGACTCCTTCCAAAAACACAAAATAAACTTCTGACAGAAAACCGAATACCAGCAACATCAGTATCGAGTACATCTCGAGTTTCAGCTTTGTCTTTCATATTTGAAAGCACATTTCTGGATTTTATGAAAGTTCAGGTAATTAAACCATCACACAGCTCACATTTTCATCCTTGTTATTTTCTCATCAGGGGTCTGTGTTAGCATTCATGCAGCATACCAATATAAGCTGAAAACAAACCAAAAAAAAATCATTTCCCTTCAATCAGATTAGGCTCATATCTTCATCATTATGACCTTGATGTTCACAGCTGCAACAGCTTTTAGAAGCTTTAATTACTTAATTTGTAGGCGAACAATGTGCTGTTTACTAATGCCGGGGTAGATGATCAATGAATTGCCATTTTGGACAGAATTTCAATGGTCTGGATCTTTCCCTACAAAAGATTCTGTCTGGGGTTTTGCATGCTGTCCTGTTTGTCTCCTTGTAAAAAGTGAGAGGAGAATCTGATGAATGGAAAGCAGTCTCTCAAATGACATTTTGCACAAATAGTCCATCTTTGTTTGGTTTTTTTTTTTTTTCTCCCAGGGCTTGAATTCTTGACTCTTCTTTCACCTCTGTTCGGGTTCACATCGAAAGAAAATTTGAATGAAAAACTCAGTGTAGAAATGTATGTTTAAAAAAAAAAAAAGAGAGAGAGAGAGAGATGAAAAATTTAACAAACTGACTAATGCTGCCAAGTAGAGTCGTATCCAAGAGTCCGTATACGTGTATAAAATGCACATTTTAAGCCATAAATCACTACCATCCAATATTTTCTCAGCATTTAGTCAACATATCATAGTTGTTTCCATCCATAGGGATCAGGATGGGCTACAATCCAAACAGCTGAGTTCAGAAGGTCTTGCTCAGGTCCAGCCGTGACCCCTTTTCCACAGACTGTTCAAAGTGGAGTTTATTCCCTTTATTCCGTTTTGCGTTGTGTATAAAATGTCCAAATGTGGAACCTGGGTTCTGTGGTGTTCTGCCTCTGAGCCAGAATAATTTGTAGTAACAGAGCCGGAATCGACCTCTGTGTAAAAGGGACAGCCGGAACGGTGGGACAGGGGTGTGATGTTTTTGGACTTGACATTCTACTTTTCAAGACCAGCGTAAATTCAGATGTCTCCATCTACAGCGTCTGAGGTCCATGTGCTTTTCTGCTTAAAATCACTTCCTACTTCTCTTCACTTTCTCCTCCAACATAATTCTCATCACACAAACATGTTGCTTGCACGAGTCTCTCCACTCCTCTCTTCCTCATTACCTCTCTCTCTCTCTTTCTCTCTCATTTTCACGCACAGTTTTCTGTGACACCCCCCCCCAAAAAAAAAAACAAAAACCTGGTTTGTGCTCTAAAGAACTACTGTATATTGAGGCTATTACTTCC
>JAOANJ010000022.1:75208645-75219251 GCA_026413345.1 Ariopsis seemanni | reverse complement strand
GTAGACAGATGGCCTTGTGCAAAATTACCCTTCTGGATGAGTGTGTAAAGGGACATACTTTCATATTTAAAAAAAAAGAAATTGGTCCAGAATATGCCCTCTAAAACACACATTTCACTGCTGCTCTCAGTAAAGGCATCAGTGAATGAAAGTCTAGGATTGGTGATGTCAAGAGCAGCTGGAATTTCTGCACAGAAGCTCAACAAGTGCATTTGACCCATCAGACAGCATCATCTGCCCAAATGTTGCAATGATTCTGCATTCCAATGCAATCTGTGGGCTCGGAGGTTGTTGGGGGTTGAGGATGATTGAGTGCCTCATCGAAGCAGCAGATGGTCATTGGGGCCAAGACACACACACAAAGGATTCAGCAAGTGGCGCGTAGCCATTCAGGATATTCAGATCATCTCGTCTGAGAGGGGAAGGGACAGACATCTCACAATGCTCTCGTTCCGCCTTTCCGCAATCCCTGATACTTTGAAACCGGATCATCTCATTGGCTGCTTCCACAGAGCCACTATCGCTTCATTGCATCACACTGCTTTAATATAATATGAAGCAACAGTACGCCCCCTTTGAGTTGTAACCAGTCGCCTGTTTCATTGAGCACTCTGTGCACGCAGCACAGGACTCCTCCATTCACACAAGCTCACTTGAGGGTCAGAGGTCACGGCTGTGTTCTGAGGAAGGATGGGTGTTGGTGTGCTTGGCTGCAGCTGCCCCTACTACAAGATACAAGAAGTCCCCCAGCAGCCATTGACATGTCCTTCAGTTACAAATGAAAAAGCGACAAAAGCAAAAGGAATTCAAATTCAAATCAGCGAACAGAAACACAACTTGAACATCCAGTGTTTTCAGTCCAGCATCATATGGAGCCTTGTTTGGAAGTATCCCATAACCCTGCAGCCATTATGGTTACAGTCGCCAGAAAATGAATGAAAATTGTTTGGAATTTCCATGACCAAAAATAAACAGTGGGTCAGAATGAAGTCTGTTCTTGTAAAGCCTTGTAGCGGTACGTCATGGAACACGGCACAGCCAGAGGAAAGCATGAGCGCTGTTTGGATTTGGGATGTGGAGGAGATGGAGGAGGAGGTGGAGGAGATGGAGAAGGAGGAGGGGGTTCCCACCGCATGGCACACACACAAGGGCTGGCTGTGTTTCTGACATATGCTCCTCCCTTAACTGTTTCTCCACAGATGAGCAAGCGAGACCGCAGGACAGCTGGAGAAGAGAGAGAAACGTCGGAGGGAGAAACAGGGAGGAAGAAAGACGAGACCTAGAATGGAGAACTGAATGAGCAGAGGATTGCACAAAGGATTACAGGGAATGTTAATAACAACGAGAGGACTGTTAGGAGGATGAAAAGGAACGAGCAGTAAAGGAATATGAAGGGTTATTCTTGTTTATCCTGAGGAGCAGCACCACACCTGGTAATAGAAACTTGTACATCCGTAGTATTATATCCACTATCAGCATCAGGCTGATGTTTTATACTGGAGGGGAAAAAAAGAATGAATCTGATATGATGGCATTATCACATGCTAATTATTTTTATGTTAAAGTCTATTTTCTTCCATTGAGTTGTGTATGTTTTTTTTTTACTGGGAACTGCTTGGCATAATTAAGAATGACATTAGCACAGTTTTTTTTTATTTTAGATTCTATAATTTTCCATATATTTGCACACATTTTTATGAATTTGAAGAAAGAAAACGCTGCAGTTTTGTGGGCATCATGGTGATTGCTGTGCATTTCTTCCTGTAGTCGAATGTTTGAGCTGTTTGAGTCTGTTCATTTTAGATAATCATCTTAAATGAAGTGTTTCAATTAAAACCTTTTCATGGTAAGCATTTTAGTTAAAAATATTGTTGCTTTTGGCTGATACTCAAGGTTTCAGTCTTGTTATCAGTACCAGAACAGAAGTCTCTAATTATTGTGTGTATCATGTAATCTGAAAATGCAAAAAAAGACAATCCCATCCATAGCACTTCCAGTTCCTTAACATTGTCATTCCGTTTAGTCTTACAGATCAGAATGGGAAATACAGACAGCCAGCACAGCAGCTTCATCATTCCTGGCAAGTCACGGCCGTGCTCGCTGAAGCTACACTCATCCAAAGAGGAAGTCCTCTCCCCCCATAGCTGGTGGAGGAACACAGGAGGAGTGTCAGCCTCTAAGACTCGTGGGTCCTCCAGAAACTGCCTGAACCAGCATAAAGGTAGCCAGCCATATGTCTCCTACCACTATGACTACATCGAAGCACAGCATCCTGGGTCTCCGCAGAGCAACGAGTGGGACCATGGGTCACTCCTGGCACGTGGGAATTGTCGATACGCTCACACTTCAGTAAGAAGCTCTAACTCCGAAGTTCCTCAAAAAAAGAGCAGTCCCAAGGTGCTCTTGAGTGGGGATGGAAGCTTGAGGGTGGAGTTCACCAATGGGAGGAGAGGTCTGGACAATGAGCTCTGCACTGCACCCATGGACTCAACCTTGAGGGACAGCAAAGGTTCCTCGATCAGTTCTGAGGAATCCTGGTATGACTCTCCATGGGGTGCTGCCACAGAGCTCTGTGACAACGTTTTCACTGCTAACCAGCCTTCGGATGACAGCAGCGGCTACACTACACTCTCCTCCACCCGTACCGAGGATATCGGCTGCCCTCCTTCCACGATGGAATGCCATGCAGATGAGATCCTGTGTCAGGCGACAGGAAACGGAACCATTGGCTATACCACCTATTCTCCAGGATGCACAGAGGAGGACAGTGGTATTGGAGACTCGGTTTTACTCCACATGGAGCAGAAGGACCTTGGATTGAACTCTTTTGGGAATATTTACGCGAACCCAAACTTGACTGGACCTTTTCCCACGATTGGCATCCTTCCTGAAGACCAGGTTCAGGATGCTCCTGACGTCAATTTAACGAATAAGGAAGAGAGCCAGGAAAACCAACCTTTCACCTCGCTCACTCTGCCTTGCAGGAAATCAGGTGGTGGTGATGTTAATTCCAGAAAGGACTCGCTCAAGAGCCGGATCCGCCGCATTAGTGACTGGACTGGAAGCCTGAGCAGGAAGAAACGGAGGCTGCAGGTGAGAATAAAAGCCTATGAAGGGCTGATGTGGGCAAAGGTAAAACACTGTAGCTGCTTGCCCCTTGTGCTTTTTTATCTGCTCATTCATAAGTTTGTGCATACTTAGAATCAGATAAATGAAGGTTTCACATCTGCATGTAATTTTGGTAGAAGCTCAGACTACCCTAGGTGGGTGTAAAGGCTCTTTTGAGGTTAGTGTGGTAATTTCTAAGTCATAGGCTATCAGTCCTGCATGATTGGATATATGCAGACAAGACTGACCTTTGTAGTCACAAGTGTGTGTAGATGCTTGCATGTCTCTTTAGCACTTCACCATGTAATTCAGTCTGTTTTTCCATCATCCTGCCCTCAGGAGCCCTCAGAGACCTTCAGCAGTGGTGTGGATGGTCTGGTGAATGACTCCAGTGTTCAACTGGTGGGTGACCCATGCTGGAACCTCTTGAACAGCCAGACACACTCAGCCTGCTCTCTGACAGAGCCATATACTCAGCAGAGCCAGAATGTCTACGAGAATTTCATGCAGGAGCTGGAAATGGGTGATGCTCTCCAGGAGTGGGAAGAGGTCGAGGGAGAGCAGGCTGAGAGCAGCAGTGGGTCTCTGAGCTCTCTGGAGCAGATGGAGCTGCTGTTTGAGAAGGAACAGGGGGTGGTGCGGAGGGCAGGGCGACTTGCCTTCAAACCACTCATCAGCCTGCATAAAGAGCGCAAACTGGAGCTGGTGGCACGCCGCAGGTGGAGGCAATATTGGGTCACGCTTAAAGGTAAGTCCAGCTCTGTCCTTTCCAGCAGATCTGACTGGAACATAATTGTAACAGGTCCAGATTGGTGTAACAGAAAAGTGTTCAACCTAAAGTGAGGAGTTTGAATCATGACATTGCCACAACCATCCATGGCCTGGAGTCACAGAGAGCAAAACTGACCATGTACTCTGGGTTGGAGGGATGGAATTCCTCTCTCCCCTGTCAATCAGAGCAAGATGCTAGTCTTAACACTCCTTGGTTGGTAGCCGTTGTGTGGTGGGGAGAGCCAGCAAGTGGGTTTGAATTGGAAATTGGGAGAAAATGGTGGAACCTTCTGATTATTGTACAGTCAGAACAGTACCATCCGGTAACACACAGTTCTGTCCTCCAACAGGCTGCATGCTCCTACTGAGCGAGGCTGATGGGAAGAACGGCCCAGAACAGGGAATGTCCCCACGATACGTCCTGCTTGCAGAGGACAGCATTGTCCAGGCCGTCCCTGAACACCCAAAGAAGGAAAATGTTTTCTGTTTGAGCAATGCTTACGGCGATGTCTACCTTTTTCAGGTTTGCATTTACATTTACAGCAATTGGCAGCTACCAATATCCCAAAGTGACTGAAAGGATCTTTGGATCCAGTAACCTCTAGATGCACATCTCTCTTATACAGATCCATTCCAAACCTAGATGTCCTTGCTGTCTTTGATACTTCTTTGTATTTTTTAGTCAGCACATACCATAGAACATGAAGTATCTTGATGGCTTATAACGGATAAAATTGTGTGCTAACTTGAAGCAGCGTTGTGTACAGAAACCACATTATGGCCAGGAATGCATTTTATGTGTTGCTGTTCTAGCTCATAATGACTATGTTGGTCTGCATAATATGTTCCCTCATTGCCAGTTTCATAACTATATCTTGGTAAACTGCATGGTAATGAAAAATTGGCAGCATGTCTGAACTAGAGGGCTATGTATATCCGTCTGTTTGTTTGCTTTTTTCATTTGGCTGTATAACTTTTGTTTTTTCCATGCGAGGAAAAGAAAGCCCTATTGTGTTAATCATTCCAGTTTTCTGTCTTAAAGTCATCCAGAGTTGGTCCATAAGTCCATAAAATTTGTTTCACTACTGAATAATAAATTGCTTGACGTACAATGGAGTGATCATTACACAACAGAAAATAAGGCTACTCTTAAACCTTCATCAAGAAATCCAAATCCAGTGTGAAGATTAGATACTCCCTCAATTCTACATCCCCAACCCCCTTCCCTCGGTAAATCAGTGTTACATGGCCTGAATTTGCTAATTGGAATCTGAAAGGCTCCTTTGGATAAAGGAGAAAACTGCTTTAAGATTGGATTAAGGACTCCAACAGAGGGAGATGTTAAAAATAATATTGGACCACAGGGTTGGAGTCAGAGTTGAAGGGGTGCTAGTGTTGGACAGCAGACTGTATTCTGACTATCATCTGACTATAATGGGTTATATATGAAGCCCACATGATTATCCATAACTCACTTGGCTGTATTTTTCCAACTTCAGGCCTCAAATCAGACAGATGTGGAGAACTGGGTAACAGCCATCCACTCAGCCAGTGCCTCACACTTGGCCAAGCGTCAGGGCAAAGAGGACACAGTGCGACTGCTGAGGAGCCAAAGCAGAGCCCTGCTGCAGAAGATCGACATGGACAGCAAAATGAAGAAAATGGCTGAGTTGCAGCTGTCTGTCATTACTGACCAGAAGAACAGGAAGGCAGTGGAGGGGCAGGTTTGGATCATGAAAGATATTTTACTTCATGCCCCTTTATTATAGATTTGGTAGGAAGTTGGAAGGAAGTGGTAATCAGAAGGAATTCAGGAACTTGGAATGACTAGAGTAATGCAAAAGTGTAATGATGTCCAGCTAGGTGTCTAATTTGAAGTGGTTATCAAGAGACACCTTTAACACAGATGCTTGTAAGATGAATTGTTGTCAGTCGAAGTTCACTATTTTTACAGATCCAGCAGTGGGAGCAAAATCTGGAGAAGTTCAACATGGAGCTTTTCCGTATGCGCTGTTACCTGGCCAGCCTGCAAGGCTCCGAGCAGCCCAATCCCAAGAACCTGTTAGCTGTCGCTTCACGTCAGTCAAAGATAGCACTTGGACGTCTAGGAATTTTCTCTGTCTCGTCTTTCCATGCTTTGGTGAGTCGCAATAATCACTTATTGGACGAAAGTGGCTTTAGCTTAATTGGGACATAGCCTATGATATAGCAAGTTGATGTTTTCATTCGACTTAATTGGTGTACAAATATATAATAGGATAATTTATCTTATTCATTTTTAGCTCATCCGGCTGCAGGCCAGGCCGGGTGAGCTTATGCAATCACGCATCGTCCGTTGTCCGTCTGTTGTCCATCCACAGTTTACAAAAATCGCTACTCCTCCTCCAGGATTGATCAGATTTCGATCAAACTCACGTACACTGTTCCCCAGGTGGGTGTGCATAAAAGTTGTCAAGACTGTGGCTCCACCTGCCATATTTACGATTTTATGGGTGTCTGAAATTTTTGGGTGACTCATCACATTAAACACCATTCTTCATAAACTGCTGGGACGTTTTCACTGAAACTTACCCAGAAGACTCTAAAGACATATTCCAACAAGAATTGTTCACCAGCTGGTGCCACCTGCCACAGATGTGGTTACACAGGGGTCATATGAAATTTCACAAAAATCGCTACTCTTCCTAAAGGAGTGATCAGATTTCAAACTCACACACAACAGCAGTGGCTGGTATGAGCTCCAGCCTCACTGAGGCTATATATATATATATATATATATATATATGTAAAGTTGCTGTTGAGTATGGTCTAATAGTGTGTGTTTTTGTGTGTAACCAGATGTGCACCCGTGATGAAGCCAGTCTGAGGAGGCGTTCACGGTCTCAGTCTCGAGCCGCCCGGAGCAAGCGAGGAATCTTCTCCTCTCAGAAAGGTCTGGACAGCCTGAATAGACGCAACCAGGAAAAGAGACAGTCTCTGTCCCAGGTAAGGCTGAATCACACACACTTTTATAAAACATATTCACATCTACAGAAAAGTGTCCACTGTATATTTCAGAGCATCCTGATGTTTCCCTGCTTCCATGCACCATCACTGCTTGGACTCAGCCACTGATTCTCACTGTGGAAAAAACATTTGGCATTTGCCTTTTTTTCCTCATCACCTGTATAAACACATCTTTACGAGTGACTGCTTGGCTCCTGCCCCAGTAGCATGTTTCTGAAGCCCCTTTGTTTTAATCCTGGTTGGTAAATCTGTTCAGTAATGCTGGTTCTTGGAATGCACATTAACACTGTTTAGAAGGCTTGACCTACAAACTTCCCTCCTTACTTGTTTTTCTCTCTCTGTTTAGCTTCCAGAATTTTATCTGGATAATTACTAAGGCATTGCTAGTGTGTGTGTGTGTGTGTGTGTGTTGGGGCATTGCAGTTTTTGGACTGTAGTAAGGGGTTTAGGGAAAAGTGATGAGCAAAGTGCTTGCTACTGCTTCATTACCTCAACTGTTCCCAGTGGGACCATCTTGGAGAGCTCAGTGTTTTCTATAAAATTTCTTTTTGTCAATGTTTACTTTTCTTTGATATGTAAATAATGAACGCAAAGATTATCATTCACTGTAAACCAGGCAGATTTCTTGATGAAATCTTGTAAAAGGTTTACCTTCATCAGTTAAGCCTGATCGTTTATTCCTCTTAACTCATATCAACTTAACTCACGCAGATGTCGAAGAGCAGCCGAGCCGCTGCTGTTTACTTTAGTTCACTGTAAATCAGTGGCTCTAAATCCACACACACACAGCTAACTGCCTGAATCACATGTGATCAGAGGCAACTGCTCAGCTCTTCCAGCCGGCTAATGATCCAGAGCAGCGTAATCTCAGCCAAACGACCCCTAATAACGCACCCCTCTGGCGCGGAGTTACCATAAACCACGTGCTTAATTGCTGCAAGCTGGGGAGCAGAAGAGAAACAAAAGGTTTGTGTAAAACCACACTGTCCGCTTAAATATCAGACAGCTGGAAAGCGCTCCTGTCGTCTGAAGTCTGCAGCTCTCAGCTTCAGCAACAGACAGAGGAACGGGGGATGGGGGAGTTAGGCTTATTATTTCCAGAAGGCCGTGAGGATGGAGCTGAGGTGAGTCAGTGTCCCAGACCTTCCAGCAGTGCAGTGGTTTAAAAGAAATGCTGCATCACTCTGACAGGCTAATGCCCTTTTACACCAATCACTAATCAATACACGGAGATCCTCTGCCATTAGTCACGGATAGAGCTAATCTAATTCTCTGTCCATTTGTCTACCCGTTCATCCTTTATCCAATCATTCATCCATCTATTCATCCATCAGTCATCCAGAAATCCCTCCAATAAATCCCTCCATTTAAACTAGCAATCTGTCTGTCCATCCAGTCTACCTCTCCATTTATTCGTCCATCCATAAATTTCCCCAATAAATCTCTTCATTTAATCTAACAATCCATCCATTCTACCTCTCCATTTATCCATCCATTCGTCCATCAGTCCATCCGTAAACTCCCCAGTAAAGTCCTCTATTTAATCTCACAATCTCTTCATTTAGTAAATCCAGTACTACATGTTTGCTTGTCCATCCATCCATCCATCCATCCATCCATCCATCTAATCTACTTCTACATTTATTCATCCAACAGTCATCCAGAAATCCCCCCAATAAATCCCTCTATTTAATCTAACCATCCATCCATCCATCCATCCATCCATCCATCCATCCATCCAAACTCTCCATTTATCCATCCATTCATCCTTCAGTCCATCCATGAACCCCCAGTAAATCCCTCTATTTAATCTAACAATCCATTCATTTAGTAAATCCAGTACTACATCTGTCTGCTTGTCCGTCCGTCCATCTATCCTCCATCTACCTAATTTACTTCATTTATCCATCTATTCGTCTATCAGGTGATATATAAATACCTCCATCCAATCTAACTATTCATTCATCCAATATGGCTCTTCCTACATATATCTTTCCATTTAACATGTTTATTGCTCCTTCATCCATCCATCCATCCATCCATCCATCCTTCCTTCCTTCCTTATCAGTGCAGTAAATCTGAAGCTCTGTGTTCCACTCTTCAGTGTTTCCAGGAACAGTTTCCTGTTTGTGTATCCGTTGTTGATGCCGCTGTGATTCTGGCTGTGGGAGATCAGCATGTGGTTAGAGCGGGTCTCTCACTGAAGCGTTTTGGAAGATGATGGTCGACTCAGAGCCGTCCCGGCGGGCGTCTGGGTCGAGGGGAGACTGTGGCTCTCGCTTGTAGGCTAACAGAGACTGGCACATTAGCCTGCCCTCTCTAAGCTGTAATTACAGCATCACTCAGACCTTTGATTATTTCTCTGCAAACCTCAGAGGCCAGTTCTGTTCCGATCCAGGATCTAAATAGTATCAAAAGCAGCTGGCTCAGCTCTCTGGTTTCTAATTAAATGCAACTCTAGAGGCCATGTTGCTTTTTTGAGCCTGGATGTTACCTTGGATATATTTTGATGTGTGTGTGGTTTTTTTTATATTGTAGGTATTTGATGGACATTCCAGTGGAACTCGTGGCCATCCATCAGCACAGAGCAGTTCAGAGGTACTGCATGCATCATAGCGATGTTATGTTTTTGCTTTTATTCGATTGTCTAAGTCTATAACTGCCCCCTGGAGACTGTCTAGCAGATGGAACTGAATTTTCTTATTCTTTCATCTATTTTTTATACATTCTTTTAAAGAAGCTCATGCTGTGCCAGGTCCAAATGCCAGCTTGCACCATCTGACATGCTAATACTACTTCATAATGCATGAGGGGAGTTCCCGCCCTCTCTAATCCCTTGAAACTGGGAAGAGGAGTGGGTGGGTAATAGTGGGGGAGGACTTTGTCACCCTTTTGGAGATTGCACAGCTGTCCCAACAGCCTGCTGATCTGTTGACACTTTACTTTGCAAACAGGCATGGTTTGTGTGTGTGTGTGTGTGTGTGTGTGTGGACCTCTATAGAGGCGGAGTTAGTGTTCATTTCATCACAATCCTATTGTCAGTGAATACTCAAACACAGGGAACCTCATGACACCAGCTCAACATGTTACACCTACATTGTACTCATTGTACATACGATCTCATTTGGGATATAATCCAAGCTGCTCTGAGCAACAGTTGGCTTTTGATTGTGAATTCTCCTTCAGATGAATGCTACGAAATTTCCAAAATGCCATAATAAGACACTACAACATGAAGCTCGGTTACTGTTGCCACCCAGATGATTATTTTCCTATCGCAGCACATTCCGAAGTGTTTTGTCTTGTAAGTTTTATCCATTTACAGTTACATTTACATGTGCTGTGGAACATCTGCAAAACAAAGGAGTTCCTCGTATCACTTATGTTATAACAGTTAAAAACAATAATTCCCTCACCAGCACCTTAAGTTAGTCAGATAAAAAATGCAGTTTATTACAAAGATTCCATAAAGTGCAAAAAAAAAAAGTCTGTCATGAAGACTTAAAGTTGCAGCTTTAGATTTGATGGATACAAAGCACTGACACTGGAGACTCCTTCCAAGAATGCTAAACAAGCATTTTATTATTATTATTATTATTATTATTTATCAATGATTAATTTTTTTAAATGTGTCTATGTATACTTACTTACACTATATTGCCAAAAGTATTTGCTCACCCATCCAAATTATCGGAATCAGGTGTTCCAATCACTTCCATGG
>JAOANJ010000022.1:74980598-74990745 GCA_026413345.1 Ariopsis seemanni | reverse complement strand
TGTGTTTCTATGGGTCCAATTGGACACAAATTAACTCTGAAAGTGTTAATTCAACACTGAGGAATTTGCTGTGTAGTCGGGGTTTTTTTCCCTTTTTTTCCCCCTTCAAGTGTATGTCCAAACTTGATGGCTGAGTGGTGCGTGTTCTTTATGTAGGCACGGCCATGACGGTTACGGACAGCAGTATCCTCAAGGCATGCCGTACGGTGCACATGGAATGTACCCACAGCCACAGGTCAGTCTGCAGGTCAGACAAGTTCATGTGGAATCGTTCACTTTATGTTGAGAGACATTATATTTTCTGAATATTGTAGTTTCATTTAGCTTCAAATACAATTAGCTCATGGCTACATACATTAGTATAACGTAAATGATAAAACACTAAATTGCTGTCTGATGTGGTAACGCCCATTCAACATGTGGTTTTTGTAAGGAATAGTGCGGAGTCATAGGGTAAGTTTTGATATTCGTCTAGAACATTTGAGAAAATTGACAGTAGACAACAAATAACAGAATATAAACTAGACAGAGACCGGGACTAAAGTCACAGTGATTTGCGCTCGCTGTTACAAACTGGGACGTCTGGTCACCGTACCCTACAGATCCGGAACGGTAAGAGAGAGAATGACGCTTAGCGAGGGAAAAAAATCCCATTTTTCATGGATCATTCCGGTTCGGTGTTCCGGATCAGCACCAAAAGTCATAGCAATATAATTCAGCCCAGAGGTGGCATTCACGTGAAATTTGGAGATTGGTTGAAAACTGAGGGAGAAATGGCATCCTAAAAACGGTGTGAGAGGAATAATAATAATAATAATAAAGTAGAAACATCCTGAGTGAGAGTAACGGTTTGTGGTAGCGCCGCCAGCACAAATTAATGAAGAGAAAACTATTTTCTGACTGAGCAAGTTAAACAAAATACTTGATAACTCCATTGTGCTGACTGAAATCATGATGCTCAGACAAGGCAAGTTTCATCTACTCTTCCTGTTCTGGAGAACAACGAAAACTCAAACTGTTTTGTGCTTCTTTAGGGCTATAAGAGACCTGGGGAAGGGATGTACGGCCCCCCAGCAAAGCGACACGAGGGCGATTCCTATGGTATGCAGTTCAGTGGCCAGCAGCCGGATATGTACAGCCAGTACGGTGGATACCCGGAGCGCAGACCTATGCAGGGGCAGTTCCCGTACCCATATAACCGTGAACGCATGCAGCATGGGGGACAGGGACCTCCTCAGCATGGCATGATGGGTGGAGGACAGTCCTCCACTCCCACCGGGGGGCCTCAGAGTAATGTATGGCACCCCAGGAATGATATGGGCTACCCTTATCCTAGCAGACAGGGTCACGGGCCTCCATACCCTTCAATGAGCCGTGCAGATGACCCAGAGGGCAGGGCAAATCAGGACAGTCAGTGGCCGAGTCACCCGGGCCAGCGTCAGTCGCCTTATCCTCCCCAGTCTTCTGCTAGCTCCATGCCGCCCATGGCAAACCGCCAGCCTCCGTCCTCTTACCAGTCCCCTCCAGCCATGCCCAACCACATTGCCCGTGCTCCGAGTCCAGCACCGTTTCCCAGACCCATGGGAGGTTCCATGTCCCCCAATAAAGCTCATTTGATGCAGTCTATGAAGATGCCAAAACCAGGGGTTCCCGGGTCTATGCCAAGCTCTCAGAGTGGTGGTGTCCCCAGTCAAGGCTTCCCACCCATACACCGAGAGATCAGCTTTCCACTGGATTCTGTTGAGGCTACACAGCCTCGGTTAAAGCCTCGCCGAAGGTTAACCTCCAAAGACATTGGTAAGCGTCCTGCGATATCTTAAAAAATTAAGCAGCTGTCTAGTTCTTTTAGCAGCAGCATCACTTCCCTTCTACATTACCAAGGGGTAAATTCTGTAATCTTTCAAACTCAAAACAAAAGGGTCAAATTTTATGTTAACACTTGGTCAAATACCCATCATCTTCAGGATCCTATCGTAATTATTAGCTGGGATCAGACCTCTTGGACTGTAGACATATTCTATGTTTTTATTTCTGTTGCCTTGTATAGTACATGTTGAGGTCTACAGGTCAGCCTAGAACTGTCGTTACCTTGCAGGGACACCAGAGGCCTGGCGTGTGATGATGTCTCTGAAGTCTGGTTTGCTAGCAGAGAGCACCTGGGCTTTGGACACTATAAACATTCTACTATATGACGATAATACAGTGTCCTCTTTTACCTTGGCGCAGGTAAGTTGGCAGAGTAGCACAGCCTGGTGTACTTCCACAGTTCATTCAGAATGCAATTAACTGGTTAACATGTGGCATACTTCTGTCTTCCGTTTCTCTAGTTGCCAGGTTTCCTGGAACTTGTAGTTGAATATTTCAGAAGATGCTTGATTGAGATCTTCGGAATCCTCGAGGAATACGAAGTGGGTACTGAGGGCCAGAAGACGCTTCTTGGCCCCCTCCCAGAGCCAGCAGAAAAAGAGGAATTGAAGCATCAGGTGCAGGACAGTCATTCAAATACTGAACTGATGGACAAGAAGCCTGAAGCAGAGTCTCAAATGTGTCCCCCAAGCAGCACATCTGGAACAGAACCCCTGGAGAAGAAGCCAGCAGAGACAACTGAGCAGGAGAAGGATGGACAAAATGAAGCGGATAAAGAAGATTGTCCTTCCACAGAACACAGGCCCAAGCAAGCAAGCAAGCATGACCGATTGCCCGTGAAGGTGGAGGAGAGGGAGGCAATTGCAGACTTGGTGGAAGACCGATCAGAACAGCTGGGCTTGTCTGGAGAGTTCACCAGCGGCCTGCTGCACTGGAAGGCTGGCGGAGGAGACTCCACCGCCCACATCCAGACCCACTTTGATAGAAAATATGAGGAAACAGGAACTAAACCAGTACTGACTATGGGCCTTGAGGAGGTGAAAGAACAAGACACTGCAGATCCCAGTCCAGACAAGCAAAACCAAGAGGTCACAGATAAGAGTCCGACAGCCACTGCAGAGGATACGGGATCTCTGCCTGAAAGTGAGCCGCAGCAGTCCACCTCGCAAAGCCAAAACAACCACCGCGGTATCGCCCTGCTGGAAGATGAACCACGTTGCTGGGACGAGGCACCACTGTCCACAGCCGAGGACTGGCAGGACGAGCTGGCTAAACGCTGCGTGTGCATCTCCAACATAGTCCGTGGACTCTCCTTTGTGCCAGGTAATGATGCGGACATGGCACGGCATCCAGGTCTAGTACTTATACTGGGCAGGCTGGTGCTCTTGCACCATGAGCACCCAAAGAGGAAGCGGACACCCCCGACCTACCAGCGTGAAGAGGAGCGAAGTCTGGCTTGTAGCAAGGATGAGTGGTGGTGGGACTGCCTTGGTGCCTTGCATGAGAACACCTTGGTGACCTTGGCCAACATTTCAGGGCAGCTTGATCTGTCGGTCTACCCTGAGAGCATCTGCTTACCCATACTGGATGGGCTTTTGCACTGGATGATTTGTCCATCAGCCGAGGCCCAGGACCCTTTCTCCACGGCAAGCGGTTTCTCTTCTCTCACGCCGCAGAGGCTGGTGCTGGAGTGCTTGTGCAAGCTGAGCATCCAGGACTGTAACGTGGACCTGCTGTTAGCGACACCCCCGTTCAGTCGTCAGGAACGCCTCTTTGCGACGTTGGTGCGTCACGTGGGCGAGCGTAAAAGCCAGGTTTGCCGGGAGATGGCCGTGGCCGTCCTCGCCAACTTGGCACAGGGCGATCCCACGGCAGCCCGGGCCATTGCACTTCAGAAGGGCAGCGTCGGGACCCTGATAAGCTTTTTAGAGGACAGTCTCGCCATGGCACAGTATCAGCAGAGCCCTCATAGCCTGCTACATGCGGGACATCCAACCCACCCAGAGCCACCTAGCATCAACATGATGTGCCGGGCTGCTAAAGCTTTAATGGCGATTGCTCAGGTTGAGGAGAACCGGCCCGAATTCGTGTTGTACGAGAGCCGCCTGCTGGACATCACGCTGTCGTCTGTGCTGAACTCTAGTGTGGCAGCCATTTTGTGCGAGGTGCTGTTTAAGCTGGGACGCTCGTGACACGAGCGGTAGCCTGGCAGTGCTGAAAATCCGTGGGACAAGCCACACAGATCGAGATTGTTGGTGTTATATTTTTATTTAAATAAAAAAAGACAAAAAATGTTTTTACTTACAAACAGTTATATAGAGAATTATATATAGCTCCTCTACCCCTCTTTTTGCTGTTTTCATTTTGGATTTTTAAATGATTTTAATACAAATATTTAATATCTCATGGTCTTGTTTTCTATTCTTTTTTTATGCTTTGATTTGTGTTCCTTTTTTTTTTTTTTAAGTTCCGTTTTAACCAAAGTTGGCATCTGAGAGTTTGTTTTTCAATTTTTTTTCTTTGCGCTTAAGGTTTTTTTTTCCTTTCTCCACTGTTTGTGGCCGTTTCTGGTGGGAATTTGTTTATTTGGGGATGCACATTTATTTAAATTGTGAGATGTGTTGTAGATAGAACTTCTCTTGCAACGTGTTAAAGACAAAAAAAAAAAAACACTGATTTACTCAAGATATACATGTATCCAGCTCTAAAAAGCATTGTGCAATAGGGTGTAGACGGCTTGGTGGAGGGGAGATTACCAAATGTGAATGACTCTTTACCACAGGCAATATTCAAATCTGATAACCAGTATTGCACTGCGCAACCACACCAGTATGTGAGGGTAAAGTAAGAGCTGGTTTTTAAACTTACTCGCTTCCACCAGTATGACCATGAAACCGCAGGATCACCAGTCTGAAAACGGAACTCTAAAGCGCTTCAGTTACCACTTCTCTTCATTCAACTTCTGGGCTGATGTGTGTATATATGAGCTGTATATTAAACAGGCCCTGTTCACTTTTTATTTCTCCAAGAGATGTGGTATTATACAAAGTGACGGTAGTCGATGCTAATTATTAACAGTTTGAAAATGAAATTTTCATCGCCATCTTCTGTTGAGGGTAGCCTGCTGCGGTGTGGGACGTTCCTGCGTGGACCGTACCGCGCACGATTCTGTAAAACGGATAGGAACTGGCCCCTCCGATGGCCTTGGACACCTGGTTTAAAGAGAACAGACGCAGGCTCATCAAAAGGTCAGTCGGTGTAACTGTAATCCAGCAAAATTTGAAGTTATCCCAAAAGTGACTTGAGCAACAATTCCAATGAAAATGTACAACTCTGTGAACTTTTTTCATGCCATATGATTTGATGAACATTGTTTATTAGTATAAAGTCTTTATACTACATGTTCCACATGTTAAAGTAAATGTACATGAAATCTGGTTGAGCACTGTGAAGGTTGTTTTTGGCTGCTTTGTGTTTTTCACTTTGAAGCGAAATAATTAATTTACACCACTCATCGTAATACTGATCCTACACGTCTCAGAAACCGGGTTTACGACGGACAGCACTGCGGTATCTTCACGCCGGAGGTATAAAAGCTCGTAGGTGCTTGAATCATGCACTGACTCAGTTCTTGCATGCTTTCAAAAATTACATAAGCTGAATCAGCTGTGCTGGAAAGAAATCAGCTGAATGCCTGGAATTTTGCCAAACAAATTAATCACGGAATAACAGCACAATATTTCTAAATAATTTATATTGGCAGTAAATCGGGGTGCTCAGATGTAGCTACGCTTCACCAGCTGGCTGCTCCGACGTCAGTGTTTCAGACCGTTTTATTTTAATGACTTTACGCTAATTACATTTGTGGAAGCGATCACATGCTGCATTTCTGGAGCAGCATCCAAACACTGCTTCCTTTTCCACAAATAGCCTGATTTAATCTTCCAGTAAATGTTTTTACGCAAGAGCAGCTTACCAAGTCCATGTTGCTCGTCCCTTTGAGGTTGCTTTTATTAAAACTTGCCTACTACCTGCTTGAATTTACGTTGAGCGTATTTAGCGCACACTGAGCCTGAGAAACTTAATGAAATGAAAGTAAAGCTGTGCTCGTTTGGAAGATTTATTAGACAGACGTTCACAGTTGACCAGTTCTACTTTCTTGCCCTGTGGGCTTTCCTGGAAACTTCAGAAGACGACGAGGTTCTCTCCCTGAGGACAGATCGGAGATCGGTCTGTCCAGTAAATTCAGCTGGGATTTCTGTTTTTTCCTATTTTTTAAACCTTTGATGTATATTAAATATAAAACACTCGAGTTGGTTTCCTACAGACACGAGAACTTATGAAGAACCGGTTCATTGTTTAGAAAACGACTGACTCGTGGCAGCAGTTACCCAACCGTTAGTGACCGGTTCAATGCTGCAAACATACATTTGGTGCAGTTGGATTTCGATTCACACTGGTGCTTCATTTTAGCGCCAACACAGACTACATGCAGTCTGTCCAAAAGTTTGTGGACACCTGACCACCACACCCATGTTTTTTCTTTCTACCTTAAACTGTTTGCCATAAAGTTGGAAGCACACAATTATTTATTAGAGAAACACTTTTGGGACCAAAAGGTTGCTGGTTCACTGCCCTGGACCAGCAGGAATGGCTGAAGTTCCCTTAAGCAAGGCACCGAACCCCTGCCTGCTCTGGGCGTGTTGTAGGTCACTCTGGATAAATGCCTCAGTGGACCTAAGGGGCCCAAGCCTGTTCCAGCATCATAATGATGAGAGTTTAAGAAGGGTGGAGTGGAAGAACTCTTGTCCTGCACCTCCTTAACCTCAACCCCCCCGAACGCCTTTAGGATGAACTTGATCACTGATTGCACCCGAACCCACATCCTCCCAGCCACCATCTAAACTGGAGTGTAAAGCTTTTCCAGAAGAGTGGAGCTTATTACAGCAGTAAAGGGGGAATAAATGGGAGTGTTACAGTCAGGTGTCCACAAACTATCATACAGCAGATTGTTTTTCCCACGTCCAGGCCAAACCCCAGCAGTTATTGGTTCCTGTTTTACACGATAGTCCCTGGAGATAAATCCAGCAGCTTTAAATTTGTAGACTTAATTTCACCCACACGATCGATCCTTGTGGTTTTTTGTTAAAACGCCTGAAGCCAATTTAAACCGTCTTTAACACACACAGCTCTTCCACGAAGGCAGTTTAACAAAACGTCCTTTCAACAAGGACCTTCATCAAACATCCAGGCATTCTGGGTCTTGAAAAAGCTGTGTGTGTGTGTGTATACACACTAAAACAGAGTACTAAAGGCAGTAAGAGTTGGTCTTTTCTCCAGACTGATTCAACACCATGGAGGTGAATTCCCTCCTGAATCAGTCCTTGGGTACAAAATGGAAGGAAACTGGATTCACATCTGGCCTGGGAGTCACACGCTGTGTATCCAGTGAACAGACGTATAAAACTCTTCACCGCCACATCAGTGATCATTTGGACTTAAACAGCGAGTCCCACTCAGAAGCTGCTGCTGCGTTTGTCTGAACATCTTCATTCTTTGGGATGGCAGGAAAGATGGACTGCATTTTCTGTCGAAATTCCACCAACTGCAAGAGAAGCACCGAGCCGTGATTTAAACGTTTGGTGTTGGTGAGGAAAAATAAGTCAAACATCACTCACACACACTTACACTGTGGACACCCAGAGCTTTCCACACTGTGAAGGTGAGAAGGCCGACTCCACACCAGGCGTACAGGGAACCCCACCCAAGTGCACGCAGGGCTAACGACGCTCCGCTCTCAGGTACTGCCGCTGTGCTCGCTACACCCTAAACACACACCAATACAGCTGCAGGTCAGTGTTTAACCTCATCCTGGAGACCTCAAAAGGTGCAGTTAGAACTTTGGTAGCTGCATCTTCACTTTCTGAAAACCATTAACACATCTGCAAAAGAAATTTTTAAAAGGTATTGACCAACTAAAACATGCAGGTACGGAGAACATGGACAATATTTTTCAGAAGTCCTCTAACCAGTGGTGGCCATTTCGTTGGGATGTATGCTGCATTTGCATAAATGTTTCAGCTTCTGATCAAAGAAACCACACTTCAGTTCCTACTGAAAGTCAGGAAGATCTCCTCTGCACTGATTTCAGTAAACAGGAGCACACTGACATATAACTTCTGTGTACACAAGTATTTACTTCAGATCAAACATGCATTCACTTTCCCCCCCACAGTGCACTTATGATCATTACATTTATTTATTTAGAAGATACTCTAATACTAAGGCATTTGTGAGTGAGGCACAATTTGATCCAAACACATAGCTGAGGGACCTTAGGGTTTTTGTTTCTTTTTTTTTTTTTTAATCAGAAGGTTAATAAGTACATGTGTGTCCAAACTTTCAACTGGTACTGTATGAATGACACCCTTAAAAGTAGTTGGGCGGGGGAGAAGAGTACTGCCATTCAGATTTTAAGTGTAGATCATAAAAAGAAATTTTCCTGACACCCAGTTTTTTGTTTAGTGACCGAAAGCTACTGAATTTCAATCAGACTTCCAATTTAATTTAAAAAATATAAAAATTCTCCACATGGCCCTAAATTCTCCGCCATTTTTTCCTGCTTCCCCATGACCCAATACAAGATACTACGTCATGCATCACATGGTGGGCTTTCCCTGTTCACACAAGGCATTGTGGGATACAAATTTGAAACAGGAGAGAAAAACTGAGGACGCGAGTGTGCGAATGAAAGCGAGAAGAAAAGGAAAATGCAGGACCAAACTAATAAATATCGGTGTGATCAGCTGTTCGCTCAGCAACAAAACGATGGAACTGTCAGTGCACAGTCAAAGGTAAACCTGCACGTGCACACACGGACTTCCTCTGTCTGCTTGACTGCACGAAGCGAGCGATTTCATGCACATCATTTGCTATGGAATCCTCTCAAATTAAATAACTTCCCAGCCACAGAATGGCCTGGGTTTTTTTTTTTTTTTTTGAGATATTACAGAAATGAACATAGAATCACATTGACCAAATTTCAGAGGGAACTAAATTTCACCGATTTTATGAAACTGAAAGGCCGTCTCGCTTCAAGTACAAAATTAACAGCAAAATCAGCTGCTACCATTTAGTTTGTAATTTATTATTTTTTTAAAACTCAGACATCACAATTTATCCTGATATATTTGAATATTTTACAATTTTTGTAGTTCAAGAAAAAATAAATCAATTAAATCAAAATACAGTACGGTGGTGTAGTGGTTAGCACCGTTGCCTCACAGCAAGAAGGTCCGGGTTCAAGCCCAGGGGCTGACGAGGTCCTTTCTGTGCGGAGTTTGCATGTTCTCCCCATGACTGCGTGGGTTTCCTCCGGGTGCTCTGGTTTCCTCCACAGTCCAAAGACATGGGTTTAGGTTAACTGGCTACTCTCAACTGTCCATTAGGTGCGAGTACCTGAGCACGAGTAGTATGGCGGCTGCCAGCGGTGCCTTTGTATGCCTTCGACTCTGCCATGTTGAGCGGCGTCCTTCATAATTCAGCTATTCAGCTGTAAGAAAGGATTATTCCAGCGCTACTGAACTCACGAAAATGGCACTCACTCAAGTCTAGTATCGGTATCAGATCCTTCATCAGTTGGTAACCAAATTTATTTTTAAAACTTTTTTTTTTTTATTATATCACAAAAACTGCATTATGACATAATTCATCACAGCCCTGATGGATCATATTGCCCAGCACTATCAGTAACTGCTACTTTGCACATCAAGTAGTGAAAAGGTGTTGTGTATACAGCTTAGAAGAAATGCAGGGGAGAAATCAAACAAACATCTGAATCTGTTCCACTGTTCAGAGGACTGATGTCGGCTGTGGCAGTTTACTCGTGAATGACCTACGTCTTTCATCGCACGTCAAACCTCAGCTCTCCCTGGTGGTAAAGAACCCCTGCGTCACTACATGACACAACAAGACTCCAGGACTGCACCACATACCACACGGTGATGCTGCTGCCTTGTGCTGTGGCTGTAATCCACCATATAATATATTAAAACCTCACTGGTGAACTTTGCAAGTTCATGAATAAAGACTAGCCTGGACTTTTTTTTTTTGCTATTATATAAACTTCTGGTGCGAATGAGGTCCATCAGGACATATAACATACAGTGGTGCTTGAAAGTTTGTGAACCCTTTAGAATTTTCCGTATTTCTGCATAAATATGACCTAAATCATCAGATTTTCACACAAGTCCTAAAAGTAGATAAAGAGAACCCAGTTAAA
>JAOANJ010000022.1:74606020-74617960 GCA_026413345.1 Ariopsis seemanni | reverse complement strand
GAAGGCTGCTGACTCACTGTCACCTGAAGTAAAGATGTTCAAAGCGTTCGATACGATATTTACAAGCGCTGTTTTACCGATTGATTTCTCGAAGACCACATTAAAGGCTTTGCAGATTTCTTTAAGCTTTGGTTTAGTTAGTTTTAACACTTCTTTGAAGGTTTTAGGGAGATTTAAATTTGAAAGATTACCATCCATGTGCAACTCTGTGTTGTTTTAGTGTGTTTATATTTTGGTAAACCCCCCCCCCCCCCAGGTGCAAAGGATTATGGGTAATGTGAAAGCAGTCAATTACTGAAGCATGTGATCAGACAACACTCTGATGGATTTAAAATGGATCATAAGTTTTTGCACAAACTTGTGGAGTCCGTGTCAGCTCAAGTGCACACTGTCATTAAAGAAAAAAAAAAAGGAAATACCGTACACTAAGAAACTCTGAAATTCATGTAAATATTTCAAAGATTCTACTTTTCACTCAAGTTGTTGTCAATAATATAATTTGTAATGAAAATCATTATGTTAATTTAGAAAGTTATACAAAATTGAAGCATTTTCACTTGTGAGCTCAGACTTTTGGACTTTTTGTAGGTTCTAGGAATCAAATGTTCCTAGAAGAGTAACAGTTCAGAAGAATTTCTGTTCACCTAAAGTTGTTAGCACTGCATGCACATTTAATATTTTTTTCCTTTTCCTCCATGTTCCTATGAAGACACTCTTATAAAATGTCCATGTAGAACTCTACACAAGGTTTCCCTTTCAGAAAATGTTCCTTGAAGAACCCTTTAAAGCAAAAACTATAAACCATTGCTTGGCTAAGAAACCTTGAGCAAACTGCTGTCAAATTAGCAATAACAAGTTCTGCTCAAGGTTCTAAAACTGCCATGCTTAAAACAAACAAACAAACAAACAAAACCCTTAAATCCTAATAACACTGTTAACTGTCTTTAGCTTGTTTACTTATGAGAACCCTTTGTAGATGGAGATAAGAACTTTGTAACAGAGGGCTTCCTTTTCAAAGTTAAAACCATTTACCAAGTTCAGATCTGTTAATTATTCAAAGACTTCTTGAGGAACCCTTTTTAGTGTATACTATCCAAAGAATATTTGGCTACTCTGAAATAGTTTGGGACACACTTAGGAAAAGGGGTCAAATCTGTCCCTCTGGCAGACACTTAGAAGGTCGATACAGAACTGTAACACATCGTGTTTCTAGATCAGAAAGAGATTTGAAGTTAAGACATTTTAACTCTCCAAAGAATTACTGAGGAACCTTAAGAACACTTTGCTCTAGCTCAGTAGCTGAGGTCCTGTACTGACCAGAAGGTTGTAAATTTCAACTCCAAGGCTGTTAAAGAGCGATTGTTGGACAAGCAATCTAAAATAGTCTGTGCTCTGTACTCGGTTTGAACTCTCACACTCTTAGAAAACGGTACAATGCAGAATTCTTTAGGGTTCTTTGGTTGCGTCACTCTGTGGAAACCTTTGAAGGTTCTGGCTTTGAGCTGACATCGGAGTTCTTCCCTATGAGAAAGGATTTCAGTTGAAGTGTTTTAAGATGTGAAGAATGCATAACTATCCAATGAATGCTTGAATAATCATTATATCTCAGAGTACAATTAATTATCAAACCCTGGTAAAACTTGAACTCTTCAAACTGAACTGCATTCTCTTGTATTTTTGCCCTAAAATGAACATTTGCACCTGTGTTTGTCTTGTCATTTATGTTGTTTATTATACTAAGATGTTTAGATAGCTAAATGTCGACTTAGATAGCTATTCTTGGTTTGCAAGTGATGTCATAGCTAATTCTGCATGAGGCTTTGAACCGGAAGGTGGCCATGTTGGAGGATAGACACAAACTCACATGGCGCACATTTACTATAGAAGAGATGCTCGAGAGGTCGTTACACTCAAGAATTCCTTTTGTTTCTTCGCTATGCCTTTATGCTGTTTGTGCCATAACTGGATGCGGGTTCAACTCTATTGGGGACAAGGGGACTTATAAGTTCTTTAGAATTCCAGCAATTATAAATAATTAAGGAGAAAAACCAAGAGAGTTGTCCACGGAGCATAGACGTCACTGACTGTCCAACATAAACCGAGCTGATCTCAGCAATGAGAAAGCAAAAACCACACGAGTCTGCAGTGAACATTTTATGAATGATAAGTGCTACAAACTAGTTATTAATGAAAGATCACAATATATAAGAAATACTGGCTTGTTTAATAGCCTGGCCATGCAGAAACTCGCTGCGATCATCGAGCATGTGATCTGACGACCAAAAGCTTCTACGATTATTTCATTTTAAAAAGAGCTGTATATCATTTTTGATGACGCTGCTTTTATTTTGCTTTTTCTTTCCATTAGTGAAACCAGCTGATCTCGACAATTTTACGGATCCAGACTGGGCTCAGACACAACATACGGGCCACAACAAAATCAAAGATGGGACTAAAGCGGCAGCTCGAAATGCTCGGCTTACAGAGCGCAGAAAGAAACACAAAATTATAGAAGAATCTTCCCAAACGATCACAGAATCAATCGAACAAGATTCACGTCAATCCCCGACATCAAATCCTGCAGCCTCCTCGCCCAGTGAGGGCTCTTTTAAAACTAAATACGTTATATAGTGTGTTAGATACTGGTCTTTTGAAGCAGTCAAACTGAATGTTTTTAAAATAGATTTGAGAAACGACTACAAGCTTCTAAATGTAACTCTTCTTTACCTTCCAGTCCGTACTCCTAACACTGTGTGTGTATGTGTATATTTCCTCCAACATGGTGGCGGTCAATGACACAAGCAGCTTTGGTCAAATGGTTGCAAACGAAGAATAAACAGTAATCAAATATACCATGGACTGTGAGGCACCAGTTGAAACTTTGGATTCCGTGAGGTGACTGGTACAGTACTATTTTGTGAGGGACTCAGCCAGTCACTGAAGAGAATCCATAATTCCCAGAGCCTCTCAGTGCATGGTATATTTGATTTATATCCCTCATCAAAAAAATTCCAAACTAAAAGTGTTAACTTTTAAATTTTGTCTATGAGACTGAATCTTGGCATAAACTCAACGGAGGCAGCCATGTTCGTTGCTTACATCAGAGCAACCTTCAACCTGTGCATGTGCAATGCACCATGCTATTGCTTTTTTAAAACCTTTTTTTATTGCTCTATCTATCTATCTATCTATCTATTTTATTATTATTTTTTAACCATGCTATCGCCTGCCTCACCAGGCATAATCATGATCTGTAGATCTGCACACACAGAAATGCTCGTAGAGCCACAGCTGTGACTTGAGTCGGTTACTAAACCATTATTTTTGGTATCTGAAAAAGAGACCAAGTAGTCCATAAAAACAATTGCTGACCCATAAAATCAGAAAGCTGTTAAAACTCTTGATTTGTGTGGTTATTTTAACGTGTTCAGTTGAAAATCCCCCTGGCTGAAATGTTAATGTTTTTGTTTCGATTGTAGTAATGACTTCTATTTTTGTCTGTCTTTACTGTTAAAAAACAAACCAACAAACAAAAACCTCAACTTGGACGTATAGCTTTAAACTGTGACATCAGTTCATGGTATATCCAGGATATACCATGACTGACTCACACCATATCCATTTTATTTTTTTAAATTTTTGAGATACATTCCTTCATCAATGGTGAAACTGTTTTATATCACATGAGCCATCCTTGGTCAATCCCTGCACAGGATTTTTTTTTTTTAATGAGGGATATAACTATTTATATACCTTATTTTGTAATCTTAAATTTTCTCTATAAATGCCCCATGGGGAGCCTGAGGGATACAGTATTTCAATGGACTGTCTGCTTGTATATGGACGTATTGACAATAAAACTCTCTTGAATCTTGAAGCCACTGGGAAAATGTGGCAGCCAAATGATAAATTAGAAATTGAAGTCAGACATAAATGAAGATCTGAGGTATTTAACTAACATGGTACATGATAGAACTTCTCATCTGCTGGTCCATCTCCATCTTTCTATCAAGTTGATCTCTGCTCAGAGCTGTGTGGGGAAAAGTTGGAGCCAAATAAAACTTTTTCCAAATTGTCAGTTCCCTGACACAAAGACAGAAAGCAACGAGTCAACAAAGAGCCTGTACATATTGAAAGCCCCAAACAGGAAGCAGGGCCTCATCCTGAGATTGCAGTGGCACATCTCCAGGTGACAAATATGTCAGCGTCGAAAAACCCTGTGGCACAATTATGCCGCCATCGCTCTGAGAGTGGGCGATAGAGGGAGGGAGAGAGGGAGGGAGAGAGAGAGAGAAAGAGAAAAGGAAAGTGAGAGGGGCGCTGCTTTGGTATGAGAAAGTCATCACAGCCTATGGCTTGCGTCAAGAGACAGCCCAAGGGATGCAGCACACTCGTATAACAAAGCTTTCCTCCATTTTGAATACAGCTGAGAGCGTTCCAGCTAAATCTGCCGGGTGTGCTGATCCCTTGGCGGCTGCGACTTCCTCGGGGACCTCATAAAAAGACATTCATTACGGGCAGTGTTTGCACATATAATAGGCTTCTGGGGGAGAAAATGAACAGGACCAAATTCAATGAGTTTAGTGATAAACACACTCCAATAATAATCTGTTTCATTTATGTTGGTAATGATTATATGTGCAATATATTAGGAATACTTGAATCTAGTTACACCATGTCACCTCTGTATCGCCAGTTTGTTTTAGTGCTTCGTGATTAACAATAAGAAGGAAGCGTTTGAGACACCGGAGAGAGCAAAAGGCGACAACCGGCATGTGTGTTCATCTCCAACTAGGTCAAACCAGCGAAGGAACAAAACACAACAGACCAAGAGTTTGTAGAAGTCATTACACGAAAACAAACTTGTCACTCACTTGACATTCTGTTTTGCTTCCAAAGCAAAGAATAATAAAAAAAAAACAAAAACAAAACAAAAAACGCCGAATCTCCATTGCAAATCAGCAGCACAGTTGTGAAGTTGGCTGTTTGAAATGCACATCAAATCAGCAGAAAAATCCAGTGCGTACCTTGTCACTGACATCTGGGGACATATGAAGTTGCGAGTCTTTGTTTTCAGCTTGGCATGGGGGTGGGAGTGGTGGTGCTGGTGGAGTGGAGGGAGGGGAGTCTAGAGACATTCATAAAAAATACATACGACTTTTAACTTCTAAAAGAGCATACACAAATCCGTGCATTGCTAGAAGGACAGGGAGAAGGTTATCAGGAAACATTTTGCAGAAAAACACATCATCTAAGTAAAGCAGAGTGTTTATAAAAAAAAGATGTCCGTTTATAAAGATATAATTCGCCTTTACAGAGATCTGCAGGTCCATGAGGTCTTTTTCACTGAGAGAGAGAGAGAGAGAGAGAGAGAGAGAGGTGATCTGTTTGAGCTGATTGATTTTTTCATTTGTTCATTTCATTTATTTTTTATTTATTCATCTTCAGTAAGCACTTTATCCTGGTCAGGGTGGCAGTGGATCTGGAGCCGATCCTGTGAATACTGGGTATGAAGCGGGGAAAACAGTCTGGATGGGATACCTGTCCATAGGTTGTATTCAGTCATGTGACTTTTGCTTGTGAGTTTACTTCCAGTGAACAAAGTGGTGGTTGGGGAAACTGATTTGGCTGCCATTATGCAAAGAGCTAGTGAAACCGTTTCTGATTACTTTTACAGTTTAGAGGCCAATGCACAGTCAAGATACCTTCAGAAAGTTGCTCTATGTAATGGGATTAGATCCTTACATGCTAACAAAGAAGGATTTTTCCTATGAGTTGGAAAATTATCCATCTGTTGAGTTCCCTGACATCTCAAACTACCTGGTGCTGCAGGCATCGTTCTACATAGATACACAGATGGAAACCTGGAAGAGCATGGAGGAGTACAACTTTTTACATGTGGCTGGGTTAAAGATCTGGGGATCAGGACACTACAAGACAGACAGTGGTAGATGGCTCTAAGTGCAGGAAGAGTGTTTATTAGCAGGCGTGATATTTACAAAAACAAAGCACGAACGAAAGCAAAACAGAATCATAAAGCAGAGTATTGAAACAGCGTTATAAACATGGCTAGAAACAAACGGGACAGTGATGATAACAATACTTCACAAAGCCTCTGTGAAAACAGCATCCATATATGCACATGCTGATTGCAAATCAGTATCAGGTGTTTCCCATAACGACTGGGTCCTTAGAGTGCACACAATGCATTCCGTGAGCATGCGCGGCTGCTCGAGCTGCGCCATACTCAAGTGTTTGCCTGCTGTGTGACCACAACTTTTAGCTCACATGTGTATGGTCATGCATCGCCACCCAAATGCCTCATTTTCATTAATAACCCATCGCAAAGCATTGCGAGCTGTAGTGTGACCATAGCTTAATGAGGTGGATGTGACGTCAGATGCAACCCAGCAATTGTACCCTACTACAAGTAAAAATTAGCTTCAACTTGAAAAACAATTCGCGGCCCACTAGATGGCACTTTGTGGCCCACTAATGGGTCGCGGCCCATTGGTTGAGAAACACTGCTTTAATACATATCAGTATCAGTATTTTTAGAATGCCTTTGTAACTTAGTAACTGAATGTACAAAAATAGATTTTTTGTTTGTTCAATCTGTTTCACTTTTCCTATTTTATTTTTTCAATAAATATTTGACAAATATCTGTGAACCTATACTGGTGCTTAGCAAAACCTCAGCAGAATTATATATCATGATGCATATTGTAAAAATTGCAAGATGATATTTTTGCCTTAAAACACAGCGTTATTGAATTCTCTAATCTGATCGGTCAAAACATTGTTTAATTTTCTAAGACAAAAGCTCGGATTGGCTGTAATTCAAATGTTTATATTAATGCGCTCGCTCTAATACTTTATCATTTCTATAGTAACAGCTAACTCACAGGGACTCGCCACACAATATGAGCCTAATAATAAACTGATTATAAAAACATGTTGCTACTTAATAGAGAAAAATGTATAATAAATAAACTTTGATCTGGTGAAACTTGTTGTAAGGAGACATTTGTTTACCATTTATGGAAGGAGTCTCCAGTGTCAGCATTTTGTAATGATCAGGACATTTTCCTCTACTGGAGAGTCTTTGGGACATCTGATTTTCTTTGTAACATTACAAACTAGGCATTTGTCATTCACAGTTGAAGAAGGAGAGAAAAGAGACACTGGTGAGGGAATGACTGTTTATAGCTGCTATAATGTATCAACAGGAAATAATTTGTCCTCTGGATGTTCTGCAATATTAAAATGCATCTATAAATGACTAAAAAGTATGGCGTGTCTTTCAATAATTTATTAAAATTTTTAATTAATGGCCAATTGCTGTGGTTTAAGAGGAAGAAAATTGTATTTTACATGCTGCTTTTGGAAAATAATCAGTTGGGATTGGTAACAGTAACTCCGCTTTGTGGTGGGCCACATTTTGCCACCCCATGATAGATTAGTTTCCAAAAACAGCTCATCCTGTTTTGTTTATTTCTTAATGAAAAGCACTTATCTCCTACCCCTAATAGAGGCTTTTGGTTGGCATGTGTGCATTTCTCTGGTGTGTGTGTGTGTGTGTGTGTGTGTGTGTGTGTGTGTGTGTGTGTGTGTGTAGAAATGTTTTTCATGTCATGTGGAAGAGTATAAGGTGTGTGAATATCTGTGTGTGTGGGATAATAGAATCCAGATCAGGGGTCAGACTCTTGGCAGAGCTTGTGAGTGTGGCACGCTGTCTTTTCCTACAGCAAACTGATAAATTGGCGCTTTTTAAGCACTTGGATTTGCTCTGAATGCTGTTGCTCTGAGTGCAGCTGATGAAGACAATATGGTGCCCTGGCTGTGAGTTCTTGCGTTTCCTCTGAAAACTGTGCTTCCATTCACACTGATAAGATGCTTACAGATGATACACTGAAACTGGTTTGAGCTTGATATGAAAACCTATCTGCTGTGAAATCTCAACAAAACGTCTCCCACCAATGAGCTGCCGTGGCTCGAGCTCTCCTCTGACTATCATTCATTTTTAAAGCTCATAACAGGTTTTATAGTGATATATAGTGACTGTGACATTTCCTAACCTTTTCTGACATGAATGTATTATCTGGAGAGATTTTAGAGCAGCTCCAAGTCCTATTTATCTTGGAAAAAGATGAAAATAAATAATTCTCTAATAGTACGTATTAAATTTAATATTTGAAATATGTGAAGTATTTGAGTAAAGAATATAGACTGAAGATGGCCGTATGATCATCTCATATCCTAAAATTATCCTTGAATCTAAAAATCAGACACAATGAGAAAATACTTTGGCTGATTTTTTTTTCTTTTTTTTTTCTTTTTTTTTTTACTTCTTTTCACATTCCTCCCGCTGCATGTCTCGTTCTGGCTCCATCTTGCTCATGCGCCTCCTCCCAAATGATCATTCACCTCTGACTTGCTGACTCAGACCAGCTCTTTCCAGAATCTGTGTCTATTTTTTCCTTGCTAGAAGCAGACATTTGGTTTTTATGTCTACTCATGACTTCTATTAGGACAGGGGCTGTGACTGGAGGAAGAAAGAACAAAGATCAGGATGATTATCTGAAGGGATAAATAATAAGAGAAAGCAACAAGGGTGAGGCTGAGGACAAGCGACAGGCTGAAGCAAGCTGAAGTGGCTCGATGGCTAATGGTAGACGGCTGCATGGCGTCTGTTTAGACAGGCACCTACAGAGGTCTCCGGCATGTGTTGCTGACTTTGTCCGGAGTAACTGATTTAGCATGATGCACAAGCACATTTTTTAAAGCCAAGACTTTATCTTTTCAGCACACTACTATGTGAGAGGAGCTTGAAAGAAGGATAGGCTGTAATACACCCCTGTCAAATAAGATTTTATTCATGTTTCCTCAACAGCTACAAAACTTTATCGATACACCAACAGTCAAGCGTGTAAGAATACATAGGACGGAAACACTACTGTTGTACAAGTGGAAAAGCCAGACGGGATGAATCACTGTTATACGCACAAGTCTCAGAAGGATTTGTTTTGTTGATTTATTATTATTATTTTTTGCCCACACGTTTGCTCAGATTGAACTTCCTTCACGGTTTCTACCATTTAAAACCCCAAGTGCATTGATTATTTTTATGTGCTTTCCACTGGGCCTTGGCCACGAGCTTGCGCCACACTAAAACGAGTCAGCTTGCCCTCTCCTCTTGTTTGAACCGTTTCTGTCGGTGAACCTGATCTGGTTTTATTACAGTGTTCACCCATTTTTCAATGTCTCTGGAGCCTGGCCATAAGGCCAACTGTCAGCAGAGCATTTCAGTCAAAAAACTGGTCTGAGATCAGCTTTCAGCACTGTGGTCCCTGAAATCCAGTCCTTTTCAGGGAGCACAACTGATCCTGGATCAGACAGAGATAAACACAATATCATGTTGTTCTTGCTCCATCTGCGTTTCATAAATGCTTCTGAGTCATGTTTTGGCTTTTCATATAAGGAGTAAGTACAATTTTTTTCACTTTTATATTATATAATGGCATATAACTGCATGACACACTGAGCTCTAAATGCCTTCAGCGAGTCAGATTGCAGTAAAAAGAGTGGAAGACTACACTGTACTGTAACAGACGTTAGTAGCCTGTGCTTGTCCTATTACACAACACTGTGTCTCGGTGCCAGACAACACATCTGCTTTTATGCTGAGAGTATGTGTGAAAGAGTCTGAAGAATTAGGCACAGCTAAACACAATCGGTAATCAAGGCCATTTCTTTTCCAGCTAATTTTCAGCTGGCAATACAGATAAACACACTGAGCTCCATCCATTCTCTCTACCCTGATTAGTTTCTGCACTTCAGATGCCATCTTTATCCATGAAAAAGGCTTCTTCTCAAGACAGAGGCTGTATGGAATAACCTCGTGGTTTAGTGCCAATGGTAATTTAGCAGAACTAGTGTCTCCAAGTAATTTTCCATGCGCTTTTAATGTATTTTTTCAGCCGCAACTTTGTGATTAAGAACATATGCAAGCAACGAGGCAGCCAGGTAATTCCATTACTTTACAATGTTTCAAGCAGTCATTTTGCCTCCAAACATACTGGCACTCAAAAACGTTGCCGTGTGAATGTGATGTGTGTCATAACACACTGCTCAGCATTACCACATGCAAAAGAGTATTTATTAAACAGCAGTGGACACGCATTAGGCTCTGAAAAGAGCCGCTGGAAATGACATATTGCTTCATCTACAAGACGATGAAACTGAAAAAAATCTGAAGAACAGAAATCCCACTTTCCACTTTCTGTTTAAAGAGAGAGAGAGAGAGAGAGAGCACAAAGTTTTGCAAGACGACATTGGAGCGAGAACAACAGGCATGACGCCAGGCGGAGTCTCTCAGCATTCAAGTCGACTGTCCAAAAAACGGCCGGCTGGAACCAGCCGCTTCCTCTCAAGCTGCTCAGTGCTGGCTTGTTAATATGAGCTCAGAAACACAACCGATCCTTTTCTACATTGGCACAAAAGTTCGTCGGCTCATTTGATCCTACTGAAAGAATCATATTCCCCAACAGCTGATAAACAACTAATTATGACTCTCAGGGGAGGGTTTTTGAAATAGCATGTTGCAATTTAATAGGCTTATTGCATGACAGGGCAATTTCATCCAAAGGTATGCAGCTGAGAAAAGAATGACATCACCAGTCATCACTGACCAAAAGCTGCTGAGTGAGCTGGTTTATTTGCTTTGACCCAAAATCAGTGCACGAAATAACGAATATGTGCTTTTCACAATTTTATGATGTCATAAACTGGCTGCTTTGTTCGAGAACATAACTGAGAACACCGCTTCGCCGTATCTGGAGCCTGTTAGGCTTTCATCCAAACAAGTGAGAAGAAACATCCAGTGCAAGGCAGGCATTCTGGTCTGCATCGGGATCTTTCTCCCACAGATGAGTCAATGGGATTTCACACTGGACGGAATCAAGGAGGGGCCTCTCTTCATGGAAAAAAACCCAAACATACAGTAACATGCAATCACTCACCCAGAAATGTGGAGCACATTTACCGACTTTGATTTATATGCCATAACACAGATGGGCCTGAGAAACCTCTATAGCGCAATATACGCTTGGATTTCTTCCACAGCTATGACATTCGCTGAGGAAACTTGAACACACAGGCCAATGAGGATAATCAAGTGTTCCAAGCACCTGGAGAGTAACACCTCTTAAAGAGCCGTATGGAAATATAAGTAGAGGTTATTGAAGAGGGTCCTTACCTTTCGACCTGCTTGACCAGGTAGTCCAGGTGGCCCCAATATTCCAGGGCCCCCCTGAAAAAGTCAGGATGTAGTTATGCAATATTTCCTGGCACTAAAAACACAATATTTATGACTATTATGTCAATAATACATGACAAATCGCATGCATATGAATATAATATAAGATTATACACAATTCTGGATATATTGCCGAATGCACTAGTGCTACTAAACCAAGTGTCAAGGTGAAGCGCATACTTTTTCTCCATTTGGCGCTCTGCCAGGGGAGAGTCCAGGGTCTCCCTTTCTTCCCTATGACACACAGACAGGAAACAAATTATCCTTGTGCAGGGTGCATGTGTAAGTGTGTGTACAGTACTGCATGCCTTTGAAACAGGGAGATACACTGCAAATGGACATGCACACTGTCGAGCTGCAAGTAAGAGACAAATTATCTGATCATACAGCAGTTTTCACACATCAGACCAACTCCTGAATTTTGTGAATAAATATCAACAGGCTATTTTACTGTTAACGGCAGAGGTGGACAGTAACGAAGTACATTTATTTGAGTACTGTACTTAAGTACACTTTTTGAGCATCTGTACTTTACTTGAGTATATATTTTTTGGAAACTTATGACTTTAACTTCACTACATTTGAAAGACAAATATCGTACTTTTCACTCCACTACATTTCTA
>JAOANJ010000022.1:74497146-74509881 GCA_026413345.1 Ariopsis seemanni | reverse complement strand
TGGCACTTTTGTGCACCACTTGGCATCAGGTCTGGAGGTCCAGAGAGACAACACGATGGGGGCATGACATTGTTTGTATTACCTTACTGTGCAATATGCTTCGCTAGGAGAGGAGAATGTATGCAAGAGCTCACAAGGGCAGACATTCCATGGTTGCTCGGCCGGGTCATTCATGCCACCGCTGTGGGCAACTCTGTCACTCTGGTGCGGGCCTCACAGCCCATCTGCGCTTCTGTGCATCCTAATGAAGCAGTCATCATCGCTAGCAATGGACAGCCAATGACAACCCTCCAAGGTATTTATTTGTACCTTTTGGAACATATATGTACCTTTTTGGCACTAAAAAGGTAACATAGTTACCTTCAGGTCCAATAATGAGCCCTAATGGGTACATTAGTGTAGATTGTACCATGGGGTATGGAAATGGACCTCTACTGTACCCCTATTTCTGACAGTGTAGCTTGATGCACTTAGTGTGATTTGTTAATATTATTGAAGCTCTGAAACTTTATCAAAATTTACTTGCAAAAAAGATGTCAGAAGACTGAAAAAATGTGAACTACCCAGTCAATAGGAGAATCTTCTGCTTCAGTGAAATGAGTGATAGTTTATAGGTAGAGTAGTATAATCTGTACAGTAAGGTATGTTGGTACAGTCTAATGTGCCAACTCTGTGAATAGTTTCTCAGAATAGCACACAGCCTGCTGTACTGAACTGTACACTTTATTTAAAGGATCATTCTGGTTTGAACAATATATTCTGATGTAGAAATAAGAGGAATTCTTTATAGTGAAAACAAGAACCCCAAACATTTTGGCCTTGGCTGTTTGATGACATTTGAATTAAATGGGGGAGAAAAAAAAAACTTTCTGCAAATCATTTGATTATTTCATTTCTTAAAACAGGTCAAAATCAATTCATATATAGGATTGTGAAGTCTACATTACACTGCATAGTAGGATAGATATTAAAGGAATCCTCCAGCAGATTGATTTTCAAACTTATTTTATTTAAAAGTAGTTGTAAATTAAAAAAATCAAACTTTCATTTTTGAAGGGCAAATAGTTTTCGAGAAAAATGCATTTTTAAAAAAAATACCAGATAATGTTAATGTTCTTGGTAGTGATGTATGTGGTGACGTCAGGTAGCGATTGCTTGGAGCAACTCGGCTGTTTATTCTTTGTTCACATTATAGTTTTGCTAGTTTTACAATTAAAAAAAAAATCAGTTTTTAAATAAGCATGTCTCATTGTGTAGCATATAAATGACACAATGATGCTAAAAAGAAAGATGAGAATATATCTTTTCACCGTTTACCTGGCCAGAATCACCCGATTATTCACAAGAAACAGATTCACGCCATCGACCAACGATCGACAGTCGACCTCAAAACAACCTGCCTGCGGTGCCTTACTTATGTTTTGAACATTTTGAATAATCCTGTTTCGATGATTCGTTGGAATAAAAAGCAAGATTAATGGGGACTTCTAGAATTTAAAGAAAGCTAAAAGGCAATGCCATGCCAACAATATTTGCCCATCGTTCAACTCCAAAAGTCTGCCAATGCAATGTTGAACATCAAGAGAGACAACAACACCAAGAGGTTACTTTCGACTTTGTTCTACCATGATTCTTTGTAGTATATTACTGGCGTCTTACCTGGTGAATTGTAATTGGTATTCCAATGCGTTGGACACTCTATCTTTGAAGTTGAGCTCTGTTTCATTGTTATTTTCTCCACTGGAATCACTCTTGTAATCCACTATTTCATCTTCATGATATTCTGGTTCGAATTGGAACAGTAAAACCATACTAAAACAAACTTTGTAGAGATTTCGTATTAAAAACACACTGAGGCGACTGAAACTGTTGCAAGCGTCCACTACCTCAGTGTGGGAAATAAGGCCAGACTGGCGGACACTGACCAGTAATTTTCGCATTTGTCTGTCTGTATTTCAAAAGCATCAAACCGGATGGCCCATGAAAAATTGTAAAGCTATGGGTCTAATCTACTTCTAATTTTCTTCCAACTGTTACACTGGGAGAATGCATTGTCGTAACACGGCCTGTGAAACGGGGTTCCCTGTGGGCGCGACTTTAAAAATTCATAACTCGGCTACTGAAGGTCCCGCCAAAATTTATAGGCCCCTCCCTCTCTGTGAGTGGCACACTACATAAGACAATAATAATCCACTCAGTGTTCACTGTTGTTTTTATTGCACCATGCAGGTGAACTAGTGTTTTAAGGTTGACAGTATCTGACTGATCCAGTCAGTTGATTAAGAATTCAGTTTACATGAAACTTTGCAGTACAGTATTAGGTTAAGTGCCAAACTGCCAATTAGTGGTTATGTTGTTATTATTATGTGCATTTTTTATTCATAATAAGAATGACAGTCATAGTCATATGCTTTGCAGGATGTAGATTTATATTTTAATAGAGTTTTTATTTTCTAAGTTCTTGTCCAGCAGATTTTAGTCTGAATGCCAAATGATATGACCATGTCTAGTTCTGAATCATTTTAAAAGTCATTTTGTTACAAAGTTACTTGGAATCTCGCCCTCAAAATATTAACTCTTTTATGTAAGGATAGTTGTATTGCTAATTACTAAATTTCTTATAGACTTATTATAAACATGGTATAAAATAGTCATTGTTGACATGATGTTTCATGAGTGTTATTATAGTACCTATATACTGTATGAGTCCCAGTAAGTTGTAACCAACTGGGACGTCCTTACCCCCCAGACTTTTTTTCTGGACATGGAACTGATCTGTGTGTGCTACTGTTTTCTTGGGTAGAACTTTAAGCAGGTTTTTTCTTGAATCTTCTGACATTTTCTTGTGAATTAGATTCAATTTGTAGTGTAATTAGCAACTAATGTCGAGTGTAATTTGGCCTTTGAAGATCACAAAAACGTACCTGGAAAGAGCTGAGAAGCATCTCCAGGCATCTAAAGCCCTTCAGCTTCAAGGGCCCTAAGGTGGACCCCGGACCCCCAGCCACATTGTTCCAGGCCTTTGGCCCGTCATTCAGACAGGTTGAAATTTGGATGGACAGACAACATTTCAGATTTGTCTGTCAATTTCCCAGACCGCTACCTGATGTTATCACATACCACAGGAAGCCCATCCAGTATTCTAAAAAAAAAAAAAAAGCATTTCTCTCGAAAACTATTTGGTCTCCGAAAATGAAAGTTTGGTTTTTAAAATCTACGACTACTTTAAAATAAAATCAGTGAAAATCAAACTGCTGAAGGATCCCTTAAAATAATTATATCCAACCACTTCCTTTAATCGTTGCCTAAACTTCACAGATCCTTTTCTCTACATGTTGATGGTTTGTCTCACCATGAAACACTAACCTCAAATGTGGTTCAGTCTGTACACTAACTTCATTTTTTGATTAAATCTGGACAGAACATTGTATTGTTTGAAGACTCCATTGCTAAATTTAATAGAGCTGGGAATATCCTTCACAGACTCATGGGAGGGAATCTCCACTGTTATTAAGAGCTTTATTTCTAATTGATAAAAGGATTCATAAGTACAAAGTCCTTTGATTAATGTGATTTTGTGAGTCAGTAGTCTACCACTTTCCTTTTGTGGCGTTATTTACTTGCTCTTCATGTAAGTCATGTATTATTGTAATGGCTGTGAGAAAATTATAATTAAATTTGAATGTAAAAACTATATGGAAAAAGGACTTTATTGTTGAAGTAGGTTAATCACGATTACAAAGGCAGCTACCGTACACAGGTGAGTCATCCATCCATCCATCCATCCATTATCTGTAGCCGCTTATCCTGTTCCAGGTGAGTCATATTAAGGCCAATGTCAATTAGCGGCATGCATGAGCTTATAAAATAGCTCCAAGACACACTGGTGTTTTTTCCCCCCGCCCAAAGCAACATGAGGCAACTAGTAAAGTTCCAAAGAAGTTCTACACACAGTATATGAATTTAGTCAACAGAAAAAGGAAGAGTTCATGTCAAAAGCCACAAGAATACATGTTAAAACAACAGCCAAACTTCCTCTGAATTGGCCAAGAGGAACTGTAGTTACATGTCAGAACTCAAAAACTGATATGATTGGAAGATATTTCTCACTAGTATGAAGAATTTTGATTGTTTAATGGGTGGAGCAAAGGAGATAGTGACCATCATATTTCTTCCTCATATGACCTTTTGTTCATTTTAATCAACACAATTTTTTCTTCATACAACTTCATTTATATGAGAGCAACTCAAACAATTGTGATAATTGTGAAATTGTGAAAATATTGTGAAAATATTTTCAATTCAATATTTTCCATCGGTTATTTAAGAAAGTGAAAATGTAATATGTTCTAGATTAAAATGTTTCAAGCATTTTTTTCTGTTTTAACTTTGATAATTATGGCCTACAGTGCAAAAAAAAAATCTCATAATATTTCATTTCAAGTTTGAGTAAAATAGTATAAATACCATGTACCTCTCAGTCTAGTTCACTATGCAACCACAATCACGAGAAAGACTGCTGACTTGACAGTTGTCCAGAAAATGATCATCGACACCCTCAACAAAGAGGATAAGCCACAGAAGGTCATTGTTGAAAAGGTTGGCTGGAAAAGGTGCACAAGCAACAGGGATGAGCACAGCCTTGAGAAGATTGTCAAGAAAAGTCGATTCAAGAACTTGAGAGAGCTTCACAAGGAGTGGACTGAGGCTGGTGTCGGTTCATCAAGAGCCACCATGCACAGATGTCTTCAGGAAAGGGGCTACAACATTCTTAATATCAAGCCCCTCCTGAACCAGAGACAACATCCAACAGCATTACACTCATTTTATTTTTATTCATACAAATTTCTTATGAACTCATTATATTAAGCATATTTCCATTTTAATTTTGACCAAGACCAGCTTCATAGAACCACCAGCTCAAAAACTACCAGACAATTGAACCAAATTTGGTGTCTTTCTGTGTTTCTTCTGTTTTAATCATCTTACAGTGTATGGTTTCAGGTCAGGTCAATTTGATTTTATTTATATAGCGCTTTTACTAAGAAACACTGTCAAAAAGAAGCTTCTGAAATCTGGATATAGATACTAATGAGTGAGCCAGAGATGACAGTGGAAAAGAAAAACCTCTCTGACCTGAAGAAATTTTACACTACAGAACTACACTACAGGTGTTTTTTCACATGTACCCCTTTTTGACCAACAGGGAACAGGTTCTTGAATCGGTTCCGTTCAGGATTCTTTGAACCTTGGTGCCAGCTAATGAACCAGGCCACGTTTTCACCATTTTTAATTAGAACCATTGTAATCAAGGATGCGTCATGGGAGGAGGGTGCGGCACAACGCACAACGTGCTTAGCAAGATGTGGAAGTGCATTGATTACCTCTGAGCTTGTGTTCTGTTACTACACATATTTGTTTTTGGTCCATTTTTTTTTTTTTGAAGCTGTATCCTTTTCCATTGCTGCACTCCACTTCCTCTCCAAACTAATGAATGCCCACTGATGTCATTATGGTTCATGCTGAAAAAAACCAGCAAAGTTTTCAGGTTCTGAACCAATTTATTTTTGATCAAAAGGCTCTGAATGGTTCAAAATTTGGTGTGTGAACAAGAATGGAACTCACTTCCTGTTGGTTGAAAAGGGGTGTCTGTCCTTTTTAAATGAACCAAATCCATCCTCTTAAAGTGGACCAAAAATGGACCAAGAGGAAAAGGGATTCTTCTTTTTGCATTCACATTGTGAGTTCATTTGAAGGAGGACTCCATTCTCTTTCTGGTGCACTTCAGCTCTAATGGGACCTCAGTCCTCTTTCTGTTCACACTATAGTTCCTCTGGAGCTCTCAGTCCTTTACCTTTTTGTTTTTCCAAGTGGCCCAGTGTAATAATATTTGGACTGTATATGGCAAGCTTCGAAGGCTAAAATACAATAGCAAAAGTTGAAGCGCTTTCCTGGAGTGCTTTGTGTTCACACCGTACAGGTAAGCGAGCCGCAATGTGAAATTCACTCTCAGAAAATAAAGTACGTTACTGTATCTTTCGTGGTACAATGGCTTGTCACTGGGAGAGTACCCTCTCAAGTACTTATTTGTACCCTTTATATACTGCTTGGGACTATTATACTGCTTTATATACTGCTTTTGCCCCTAAAAAGTACACATAGTTACCTTGAGGTCTAATCTTAAGCCATAGGGGGTACATTAGTGTAGATTGTACCTTGAGGGACAGAAATGGACTCCTACTGTACCCCTGTTTCTGACAGTGTTGAAATGAACTGTTTCATTTCAGAGGGGTCCAAGTTCATTTGGAATGTTCACATATGCACAAGAAATGTTGATTATTTGCTCCAAATTTGTTTTGAGGGCTGAAAGGGATCGAATCTGAAAACACCCGAATAATGGAATCCATCCTCTACTGGGTGACACCAGATAATAAGATTAAAAGTCATTCCCATTCTCCAACTACCATCTCTCCATACTTGGCATATCACTACAGTGACATGGCCACTCTGACGGCTCTTTCTTCCAGCCTTCAAAGTTTCCAGGTAGTGGTTTCCTGTTGCCTTAATATAGAGGTTTTCTCCTCTCACACCCATGGGCAATTCAGGTGAGCCAGTTAACCTAATCGCATGTCTTTGGAACATCCAGAAGAAGCTCACACAGACACAGGAAGAACATGCAAACTCCACACAGAAAGGCCCCTGTTGGCAGTGAGGTTCAAACCCGGAGCCTTCTTGCTACAAGGCGACAGTGCTAATCACTGTACCACCCTAACTACTATATAGATACTTTAAAATCAAACAGTACAAAGTGGGTTAAAGAGTAATTTATTATGAACAGAGTCCTGGGATGAGCACAGGACAGCCTATATGAATACAGTAGCAGTTCTTCTGTAGTATCCAGGTGAAATTATCCATGAAAGCAATTGTGAGACTTGGGCATAACTGGTTGTGCGCACATAAATAGTTTTTATCCTACTCAAATCTCTCTCTCTCTGGCCGTCAGTCGTTGCCGACAATGACTGGAGGAGTGTCCATTTGGCATGTCTTGCTGCGCTTTGTCACTCATATTTTGCTTGCTGGTTCTTGTCAGTTGTCTCCGCGGCAAATTTCATGATGCTACGCCAATGCCGTTGGTCCATTGTTGCCTCTTCCCAGTTGTTGACTAACTGCTCGTCTGTACGCTTGATGTTTGCTTTCAGTGTGTCTTTATATCACAGCTTTGGCCTTCCAATTGGGCATGTTCCATCTCTGAGCTCACTGTAGAAGACGTTTTGTGAAAGTCGTTCAATCGGCATGTGGGGGATGTGACCGGCCCAGTGTAGTTGTGACTGTGTGGAACTGTGACATCTCCGAAGAATCATGGGCATCAAATGGTGGCAGCACATTCCTAACATGGAAGTGTTAAACCGTGCCAGCATGAGATGTGCAGAAGCAATCCTTGCGCAGTCCTACCCAAATATTGAAGATGCATTGGTTGGTGACTTGCCAGTGAGAAAGAAATGAAAGCTCATGACTGCACAATTTCAAATTTGCTAGTTTTTTATCACTTGTAACACAATAGCTGGCAAATCTAAACTGTAGCATTGGTGCGGTGACATTTCAGAGGTTGAGCATTAGGCTGTGCAAGAAATAAAAACATTGTGCATCATTATAATCACAGTACAAATGGTACAGCCCTATAAATCATAACAACATTATGATAGGACACTTTCACTTCTCTTATTTCATTTAAAAGAACTGAAAATCAATCTAAAGTGTAATTCAGTGACTAATTACAGATCACTCAAGCACATTCCCTCAACTTGTCCCCCATTTGTATCTTGTGAAGATCTGAAGCGACTAGTATCATGGTTTGTGAAGTTTGTTGCTCAAACATCTCAAGATTTCTTGGTGTCCTTGCAAGTTTGTTCTTACAAAATAACCTTACAAAAACATTTCCAATACTGAGAAGCCTTTCATGAGTCTGTACGAAGAAAACTACGCATGAGCTTCAAAAACCTGATTTTAAGGGATAAAGTTCAGAAAACAATATATACAAGGTCGACAAGCAAACATGCCTGATTGATGTACAGCACACAAAACCTCCATGTATTAACAATAAACAAACATAAGAGGTCTGACGAAATAGTATTCACTGTGCCCCCACAATATATGGACAAGGACACAGGCTGAAATATCCAGACCTGATGTGGAGGTCAGCAATGAGTAGATTTGATAATTGTGCTACTTGGTCATGTAATGTATTAAATAATGTTATTATTTGAATGATAATTTGGCTGTAACATTATATGAATGCATATCAGCATTTGTTTGGGGGGAAAACTGCTGGTCAGGCATGTGACCATATGCACATTCTGAAACTGTGTGTGTTAGGGAGTGTGTTCATGGGATTGTATAGAGCAGATGTACAAGGTGGGGGGGGGAACCTCAGAGAAATATGTACTTAAATATACTAAAGTAATAAATATACAGTGTATGTCTGGCACAATGAACCACAGATGAAACTATGACTATCATCGCCATCGTTGTTGGTGATTCCTTGTATCCGAGTAGTTTGTTTGTTCTGATCACATCTGATGGTGGGCTCATTGATGGCTGATGAGCCCGATTCTAGCTCTGAAAACTTGGAGACATTGGTGGCACTGAAAGGTCAGTGGTGGTTGGGGTTGTGCTTCTTTCTCTTTTCTGCGCTGTCACTTGGTTTCCAGATTTGTTCTTCTGTTTGCTTCAAAGAGTTCCAGCCCTGTACGGATGGTGTTTCGCCACTCGGTATGCTGTCTTGGGGTCTATGTTGGTTGCTTTGAGGGTCTGCTTCAGCTGGTCTTTGTAGCATAGCATGGGGCGGCCCTGGGGGCATTTCCCTATGCTCAGCTCGCCAAAGAGGATCCTCATTGGGAGTCTTGTTTCATCCATGCGGGCGATGTGACCTGACCACCAAAGATGGTGTTTTATGATGGGTGCTTCTATGCTGGTTTCCCAGCTCTTTCGAGGACTGTGATGTTGATGATGTAGTCCTCCCAGCAGATGTTGAGGACAATGTGGAATTTCTTCTGAAGGAACTGTTCCAGCTTCTTCAGGTCTTGGTGGTAGAGGGTCTGTGTTTTGCACTTGTAAAGGAGGGTCAAGACCACAACAGTGTTGTAGACCATCAGTTTGATTCAATGGCTGAGGTCCTTATTCTTGAACACCTGGCTTGTGAGTCTCCCAAATGCAAGATGTGCTGCATGGAGCCTGTTCTCTACATCCTTGGTTGAAGTACACTGGATGGAGAGAAGACTACCAAGGTACGGGAAGTGCTCCATGCACTTGATGTTTCCCGTGATGGAGCTGTTGCAGTCTGGTGGATCAGCTCTGGGTGGGGATTTGCTATGACTATAGTTAAAGTGATAAGGGTTTCTTATTTGAAGGTACTTGTATACTTTTGTATACATGAATCTTCTAGAATTCAAAGCCCCACTATACAATGTGTGATCAAAAAGTTCTGGGACTGTTCCCATTGTGAATGAACAGAATGTGGCATGGTAATGGATGTGCAGCAGGAGCGAGCAGTAACTCTCTCGTGAATCTGTATGCTGCATGATATCACATTGTCAACATCGAGACCTGTGTTAGGCACATTTTTTTTTTTTGTGACAACATGCACAAGGTCACATAGCATACCTTGTGTATATATATTTCATTTAAAACATGCTGTTTTACTTTTGGATCAACCCTGAAATCTGGTTTCATCAACCTGTGAGGTAGTTGATTAGCAATTAATTAGCTGGCTAGCTGTGTCTTAATCTTATGTCCAGTATATCAGAGCACTGTTGTACTCTTGGGATTCTGAGCTTATGCCATAACTAATAGCATAGTGTAACTACACTCACCGGCCACTTTAATAGGAACTTGTTCTTGATTCTAAGATTCCTGTTTTTGGCTGGCAGGAGTGAAACCCAATGGGCTCTTCTGCTGTTGCATGCTGAGATGCTTTTCTGCTTACCACGGTTGTAAAGAGTTACTATATCCTTCCTGGCAAAAAAGATTGAACCAATCTGGCCATTTCCCTCTGACCCTCTCTTATCAACAAGGTGTTTGTTTCCAGCCACAGAACTGTCGCTCACTCACTCAGTGTTTTTTTGTTTTTGGCACCATCTGTGTAAACTCAAGAGACTGTTGTGGGTGAAAACCCCAGGAGATCAGCAGTTTCTGAAATACTCAAACCATCTGGCTCAAACCAACACCCATACCACAGTGAAAGAAAGTCACACTTTGAGATCACAATTTTTCCCATTCTGATGTTTGAACATTGTGAACATTAACTGAAGCTCTTGATTTGTATCTGCATGATTTTATGCATTGTGCTGCTGTCAATCAAGGGATCGGCTGATTAGAGAACTGCATCAAACAGACAGCAGGTGGATGAGTGTCCCTAATAAGGTGGCCCGTGAATGTATGTGGCAGAAAAACTCTATTTGGTCAAAATATAATTTCTCATTATCTTTGCCAGAATTCAGTCACAGAGATATACAGTGGGTTGCCCCAGGCTGCCATATAAATAATTTTTATTATTTTTTTTTCAAAAAGATATTTTGGTTGTTTCCTAAACCTCTCTTCAATGTACCCCAGTTCCACCACTTGAACATCGTATTCAGTCATTAAACATTGAACGTGGTGTCAAACATCTGATGGTGGTGAAATAAAACCAGGTGTACTGGATGGCATCAGGGTGCTCTGACGAGAAGTTCGGAAATACATTATGTTAGCACACTGTCCATAAGTAATAGTCAACTAAAATTAACATTCAAACTGTCAGAAAAAGTAAAGAAACTGTGCAAGTCATGAATTGAAAATGAGGGCCCAAGAAACTGTCTCTTTTTAACTGCATATATATAAAAGACAAAGCGCAACAGACGGTACTGTGTACTGCCCATAGCAGGACCCATGTTGGAGTTTCTTGGCTTCTTACTCTGGAACTTTTCTTGGTTTCTCACTATAAATATGAATTTCTTAATCAAATGTTTTGCAGGTTTTATTTATAAATGTACATCCTGTACAGTATGAGACTTTATTTATTTAATCCTTAACCAAGAGACATTACCTCAGTATTCTGACACCCACTGGAGCAAAGAAACCCGAAACCCTAACTCATGAGAAGTGAGTTGAAGTGGGATGATGATGAAGTAGAGCTCACATGAGTGAAGTTACTTAGTCATAAGTTTGTCAGTCAAACTACCAAACTGAGTGAGAAACTACATGTATTAGAGAACAGCGGAGACTACAAACACAGTGTGATCTAGGAGACGTGTTTTCCATCATTATGACCCTTGTTCGCTGGGTGAATGAAAGTTTTCAAGCAAGGTAGCAAATTCAGACTGCTAGAGCTAACATGATCTAGCATTCTTAGCGAGGTAGTGATATTAATAAGTAGTGATATTAATGAGTTAGAATCTTAACTAGGTAGTGATATTAACTAGGTAGAGCTAGCATGATGTCACAATATTAGCTTGGTAGTGATATTAAAGAGCTAGCATGATGTATCAAAACTAGCTAGGTAGTGTTATTCATAAATTGTGAGATTAATTCACTAAAATCTTAACTAGCTAGTTATATTAATGAGCTAGTAATATAGTAATGTAGTAATATTAGCTAAGTAGTGATATTAATGAGCTCGCATGATGGTAGCAATATTAACTAGGTAGTAATATTTATGAGTTAGAATCTTAACTAGCTAGTGACATTAATGAACTACCATGATGTAGCAATATTAACTAGGTAGTGATATTACTGAGCTAGCATGCTGTATCAATACTAGCTAGGTAGTGTTATTAATAAGTAGTGATATTACTGATCTAGACTCTTAACTAGCTGGTGAGATTAATGAGCTAGCATGATGTAGCAGCATTAGCTAGGTAGTGATATTAATGAGCTAGCATGATGTCACAGTATTAACTAGCTAGTGATATTAATAAGCTAGCATGATGTAGCGATATTAGCTAGCTAGTGATATTAATGAGCTGACATGATTTAGCAATACTAGCTAGGTAGTGTTATTAATAAGTAGTGATATTAATGAGCTAGACTCTTAACTAGCTAGTGATATTAATGGGCTAGCATGATGTTGCAATATTAGCTAGGTAGTGATATTAATTGGCTAGCACAATGTTGCAATATTAACTAGCTAGTGATATTAATGGGCTAGCATGATGTCGCGATATTAATGAGCTAGCATGATGTAGCAATATTAACTAGGTAGTGATATTAATGGGCTAGCATGATGTAGCAATATTAACTAGGTAGTGATATTAATGGGCTAGCATGATGTCACAATATTAACTAGCCAGTGAGATTAATAAGTTAGCATGATGTCACAATATTAACTAGCTAGTGAGATTAATAAGTTAGCATGATGTCACAATATTAACTAGCTAGTGATATTAATGAGCTAGCATGATGTCACAATATTAACTAGCTAGTGATATTAACGGGCTAGCATGATGTAGCAATATTAGCTAGGTAGTGATATTAATGAGCGAGCATGCTGTTTCAATATTAGTTAGCTGAAAGTCTCACTCCCTGAATGTGAACTCTACACATTTAAAGCATCTCATCTCATTATCTCTAGCCGCTTTATCCTGTTCTACAGGTTCACAGGCAAGCTGGAGCCTATCCCAGCTGCCTACGGGCGAGAGGCGGGGTACACCCTGGACAAGTCGCCAGGTCATCACAGGGCTGACACATAGACACAGACAACCA
>JAOANJ010000022.1:73760821-73771593 GCA_026413345.1 Ariopsis seemanni | reverse complement strand
CTTTATCTAAAGGTCAATGTTGGCAGAACGTGTCTATAACGTTTCTCTAACATTGACAAACAGTAACAGTATAAAACGTTAGACCAACGTTCTGATAACGTTTGTTGAGAGTCTAACCTTTCCAGAACCTTGTGCTAACGTTACGCAAACGTTCTGTGTTAGCTGGGTTGGCGCACGTGCTGTCTGGAGCACGCCCGAGAGTCTATCTTATTATTAATTATTATGGCATGTTACAAAAAATAAAGAAAAAATCTGAGTCCTCATCTCCAATTTACGAGTCCAAATGCAGTTAATGCACGAGTCCAAGTCTGAGTCATTAGTGCTCGAGTCCAAATCAAGTCACGAGTCCTTAAAATTAGGGCACAAATTGGACTTAAGTACTACAAGCCTGACTTAGTTTACAACAATAAATCAGTCTTAGATGTTTTATTTTTTTTGGCAAATCAAGTCTTTAATCATTAACCATGTTTATCAGAGCGCAGTGAAGTAGAGGAGGCGGACGACGTCACAGTGAGGATTCTGTCTCCCCAGTCTGTTGTAATCACATGGGTGGATCCACTTATCCAAAAACAGAAAAGTATCCCTGAAGGTACCAGGTAAGAACTGCGTCAGGTGGGTTTTGGGGTTTTGGTAAAAACTGATTTATGTGTAGTTTGTGTCATGCATTAACATGGCTTTATATGATACTGTATAGTATCTAATGAGAAAGAGAAGAATTATTCAAGATTGATTTTTGATGTGTCACAATAAATGTCCTTTATTTGTAGGCAATACACTGTCAGATATAGAGAGAAGGGAGAGTCTGCTCGGTGGGAATATAAGGAGACCTCACAGAGGCGGCTCGTGATTGAGGAGCTCTCTGCTGATGGAATGTATGAATTCTCAGTTCGAATCACTCAAGGAGACCAACATGGAAAATGGAGTGTATCTGTCTTTCAAAGGACCCCTGAATCAGGTATGGATTACCCAGGATTGTTTGAGATGAATGAGCTCCAAACGCAGTTGGCAATTACACACCAGCTGTTTATTATATGGTTTATTTTTTCGCAACTTATTTGTAACACACACTCATGCCAACACCTGCATACATACAATGAACAAAGTCTTGCCTCAGACTTGTGTAAATCATGCAGCATGTCATAACACCCTCTGTGTAAGGGCTCATTAAGGTATCCTTGCCTGCCTGCCTGGAAAACTAATGACTTCATTACTATTTTTCCTGGAAAACCTATAGCTATGTTGTTGAAAAAAAAAATGTGGTGGGAGGAACACTGAAGTTCTCGAGCAAAGTCTCTGTATTGCTCCTTCTCTTTGGGAATGTACTGTGTATATCCTCTTCAAGTCTGACCTTTCATTATGTCCCTAACTCTGTAGCTCCCTCCGGCTCTCCTGAGAACTTTGAGGTGAAACCACTTAGAGGGAAAGGCACAGCGGTTACTGCGACATGGGATCCACCTGATGAACCAAATGGTAAAATCAGAGGTGAGGCTTACAATGCACTCCTGTTTCTAATAGAACAGTTTATATCTGGTTTAGTCTGTGAGGAGTATAGCCAGGTTTCTGAAAGAGCTGGCGATGAAAACCTATACCAGTATTTCGCCAAGTTACAAATGAAAATAAATCATATTTTCTGGTTTTACATGTTGCATTAGTCAAAGTGCTGCTTTCTATTAGTCAAAGAGGATTGAATCCTATCCAAATATAAACGAGCAGATGTATTACTCTGTTTTTCTTCCAGAATATATCCTGTCCTATGCTCCAGCCCTGAAACCTTTTGGAGCAAAGTCAGTAACATATCGTGGCACGACTACCTCAGCCACTATAGATGGACTGACACCTGGTGATCGCTACGTCTTCAAAATTCGAGCAGCTAACAGGAAAGGACAAGGACCACAGTCGAAAGCCTTGAGTGTTGCAATGCCAGGAAGTAAGTCTCAAATTGTTTCTTTCTGATTATCAAGGTTAAAAAGATTATTTTCTAAGCTACTAGGACCAAACGAGAAAAGCATAAAAATGTTGACAGGTATAACTAAAATAAAACATCCCTTCTTGTAATGGCCATCATGATTGTGGTGTTAACATCAATGAAATATATTAAGGTTTGGCAACTTAAGTTCAAAAGATGTATCAGTATTTATACGGCAAAGTTCATTTCAGAGAAAGCTTTCTCAGGTGCTTAATTTGAAATTCTGACTGGGCCAATCAGGTTATTAAAATTGGCTCTGTGTAACCTAGCCTCAGGGTTTGTTAATGTCTATGTTAGCGTTGTTTGGTTCAACCAAACTGATGGACTACAACACTGTTGTGGTCTCGACCCTCCTTTATGGGTGTAAAACATGGACCCTTTACAGCCAAGACCTGAAGAAGCTGGAACAGTTCCATCAGAAGAAGCGCCGCAGCATCCTAAACATCAGCTGGGAGGGCTACATCACCAACATCACAGTCTTCAAAAGAGCTGGGGCAACCAGCATAGAAGTGACCATCATGAAACCTCACCTTCAGTGGTTAGGTCACATTGCCCACATGGACGAAACAAGACTCCCAAAGAGGATCCTCTTCAGCGAGCTGAGCGTAGGGAAATACCCCGGGGGCCACCCCATGCTACACTACAAAGACCAGCTGAACCAGACCCTCAAGGCAACCAACATAGACCCCGAGACCTGGGAGGAAGCAGCTAGACAGAGTACCGAGTGGTGAAACACCATCTGTACATGGATGGAACTCTTTGAAGCGAACAGAAGAACAAATCTGGAAACCAAGCGACAGCACAGAAAAGAGAAAGAGGCACAACCCCAACCACCACCGACCTTTCAGTGCCACCAATGTCCCTGAGTTTCCAGAGCTAGAATCAGGCTCATCAGCCATCAACAAGTCCACCATCAGATGTGACTGGAACGACTGAACTACTCGGATACAAGGAATCGCTGACAACATGCTAGTGTTGTAGTCAAGACCACCTAAACTGAGACCAAGTCATGACCAAGACAAGAGTGTATTGAGACCGAGACCAAGACCAAGACTTTAAGGGGTTGAGACCAAGTCAAGACCACGTGAGGGGGGGTGTGGAGGGGTGACAGCCATCAACAATAACGAAAAATTAGAATTAGCAGTGAGTCACGTAATTAGTTGCATTTGTAGCAGTAAATTTTGCATCCAATCACAGTAATTGTGTTAACAAATAAATCAGACAATACACAGGCAATTTAGTGAAATCCCTGCAGTTGTGGTCTCAACCAGTCTTGAAATAAAATCCAGAGTCCTCTATGTCTGAGACCGAGACAAGACCAAGTAAAAATGTGGTCAATTCCAAGACGAGACCGAGACCTTCGAAAAGTGGACTTGAGACCAGTCTCGAGTACTATAACACTCATCTATGTATTTGCCTTTAATGACAAGAAATCTAGGAATAGACATTGCAGAGGAGATTGTAGATTATTAATTAACTAATTGATTGATTGATTGATTGATTGATTTAAAGTGCAGTAAGATGTAGCACAAAAGCAAGAGATTATATAGAAATGATAAGAAAGCGCACACACACACACACACAGTATAGCACAGGCATTGTTTTTTGTTCTTGCAAAATGAAATAGAATTAGCCTACTATTATGTGTAGGAAGCAGAAAAAAGCATGAAGTTTAAGTTAAGAAGGTTTTAAATAACACTGAAAGATCCAGAACTAACTGGACAGATCACAAAAAAATACTTTTCTCGTCTATTTTTGAGTATATGTATATATTTATTTAATTTCTATCTATCTATCTATCTATCTATCTATCTATCTATCTATCTATCTATCTATCAGTTCACATGTAGGTGTAGGAGCAGTGCTTAAGTCTGCTGTTATGTCTAAAAAATGCTTCACAGAACCTTACAGGTTAAAATCTGTCTGTACTCTTTGTTCCCAGCCAGCAGTACTGCCTCACGACATTCCACTCAGTCCAAGAGTCCCTCCAGAACATCTGTGGATGATGACTTAGAGGATCAGGATACACAGGAGACAGAAGACTCTCATACCCATACCACTACTTCTCCACCAAAAAGCAAGAAATCTCGCCCTCTTTCTCAAACACGGTCTTATCACAGCATTTTTTCATCTATAAGGGGCTCTTTCAGGAATTCAGGTTCCAAGTCTAGGACAACCATTAGCAGTGATAAAAAAGGAGATGAAGATGAAACAACAACAGAAACTACAAAAGAAGAGGACGCAACAGAAAATGAAGCTGTTGAGGATACACAACCAGAAAGTACGAACAATGTTCCATCAAAAACTGTCAAGGAAGAACAACATAAAGTTTCAACTGGAACTAAGGACTCAAGCACTGTTCTTAAAAGTTCATTACCCAAGACTCATTCCTCAACGCAGTCATTGATACCTCGCACATCCTCTGTTGTCAATGCCGGTCGATTAAGACGGCCACCCTCTAGTACCTCAAGTGCACGGTCAAGAAGTCAGAAAGGAGCACCTCCTAGTTTACCCAACAGTCAAGACCCTGTAGTCTCAAAGAAAGTCCACACCAGCTTATATCCTGATGACAAGGTCAGTACTACAGCAGTAACATCATCCACCCCATTGCCTCAAGAAACCAAGATGGAACCAGAGAGAGAGTTGTCATCATCTTCATCATTATCTTTGCCATTGTCAACTGGGAAAAGCAGAGTTTCTACCCCAACAAGTCATGCCAGTAACTCAGGGCCTGGTCCTGTTTATCCAAAGGGCAGAAGAATACCTCAAACTAAGAGTCACAGACATCAAGCAGGACGCCAAAAAACAGCTTTAACCTTATCTGCTTTATCACAATCTTCAACAGGATCCAGCACTGATGATCAGGATACCCAATCAACTAGCATCGTGGACACAGAACACAAAAATAAAAATGATCACAAAATAAAAATTAAAAAGAATGAAGACCCATCTTTCTCTTATCAGTATACTACTACTCTTCCCCCTTCAATCAAAGAAGAGAATGCACCGGAGCTTGGTCGCAATAATTATAAAGATAAGACTGTTAGCAGCTATTTGCCTACATCTCAGACTCCTTCTACAGCAAGCCCAGGACAGGGTTCCTCTTTGTTGAACAGAAATTCCGGGATAGTAGTTGGAAGTAGTCAAAGAAAAGATGGCAGGATCCCATGGAGCAGAACTGCTTCTTCTGTAGGTGCAGGGAGGCCAATTCTGAGAGGAATACCATCCAATCCAACAAAACATTTGGTTGATTCAAGCCTTGAAAAACCCACTGTAAACAGCAGACAAGCAGCTTCAAGCAATGGACAGACAACTACTAATGATCAAATTCACGAAGAAGAAGAAGAAGAAGAAGAAGAAGAAGAAGCAAACTCTAACAATGATCACAAACATGATTACCTCTCTGAGGTCAGCAAAGAAGCCCCTGAGATTAGCAGTAAGAATTCTGCCCCAACTGCTTCCCCTAAAACAATTTCCTCTGATGTTAAAGAGATTTGGCGGTCTGGTCAAACCTCTGAGAACAGCTCTCGCTCATCCTATACGACTCTCAATAGACTTGGTTTGGGTTCAAATGGAAAGGTTCGTTCTGCTCTCCTGGCCAGTCGTCTGAATGAGTTTCTGTTGCGTGGTAGGTTGCAGACAGTACAAAATACACAACTGGGCTCTGCTGCTAAACAAAACTCCTCTTCATCAACTGTTTCAACTTCTTCATCCTCTTCTGCCTCCCAGACCATGGAAAAAAAAGCTTCGTCTTCAGATCAAGGCACAAGTGCTAGCCAAAATGGTAATGTTAGATCGACTGTGGGATCGGTCTCACGTTCATCCCTGAAGCAACCTGCTAGTGCACAAAATTCTGGTGGCGACACATCAACTGATTTCAAGACCTCCTTATCAACTCCAGCTAGAAATCCAGTGGTGAGATCACGCTTTTCAAGCAGAGCTGATAAAAATTCAAGAGGAAAAACCCCAGCTAGCTTCCACAAACCTAGTTATGGCCGAGGTAAACTTAAGCTTATGAACAGGTCTTGTTCAATATATACATAAGTATGGATGAAGGTGTGAAGTTACAGTGTTTCATATTTAATTTGCTTGTCCAGGCAAAAATGGACGACCAAATCTTACAGCTTCAAATGGCAAAATTGCATCAACATCAAATGAAAATACAAAAGGAAATGGAGTCAAATATATTACAGGCCCCGATGGAACCAAATGGGTGTGTTTACTTTAATAATTGTTATTAAGAATGATATTATACATATAATGATCCAACATTAGAAAAGTCAAAACATTCTCTTAAGGGATATCTTTATGTTGTGGCTTAGGTCCTGCCATGTGTCTTTTTTAATCTTTCTCATGTATTTACAGTGAATGTACCCTCCCTTAGGTTGTAGATCTGGATAAAGGAGTCCTAATGAATGAAGATGGAAAGGTTTTGCAGGATTCTAGAGGCCGACCCAGGAAAGTAGTTGTTGGAGAAGATGGGAAAACTATCTTTGGTATGATTTCTTGTTCCTTCTCATGTTACCAGCTGCTTGCTTTAAATCTAGCAAACATTTGTTAAACAGTTAAAATATGATCTGTGTTCCATTAGATGAGCAGGGTACCCCATTAGTAAACCAGGAAGGTATGGCTTTGTTTGGTCATGGGAGGGACAGTCGGCCTGTGGTTAACCCCAAAGAGAAATACCTCACTGTGGGAGGAAAGCCAGTGGTGGGCCTGAATCGTCCTACACCTAGTACTACAACCACAACAACCACAACTACGCCTATAACTACACCTACACCTACAACTACAACCACTACCACCACCACAACCACTGCTGAACCAACAACAACAGAAATGACAACTCTGGAGTCCACAACTGATGCTTTGCCTACCTGTCCCCCTGGAACATTTCCAAGGCTGGATAAGTTTGGCATGCCTATAATGGATGTTTATGGAATACTGGACTGCTACCCAAGTGGTGAGCTTTTTTAAAATCATACTCACATTTTCCAGGTCTGTTTTAACATATGACAAATACTGTACAAATATCATGTCCTGAGTTCCTCTGAATGGCCCAGTGGAGAGTTGAGTGGACACATGTGATAATGTTGTCACTGTGTTCTGTCAAAATTACATAAGTCGCTCCCCACGTTTCCTCAGTGACATAGACTCTGCCCTAGTGGAAGTCTCCAACGAGGAGCGCCGATCGCGAGGTCCCGTACAATTGAGACTCTCAGGCAAGTCAGGGGGAGGGGATTCCCCACCGAGGCTGCGTGCAGTGTGTTAGCGTGAGCATGTAGCCCACAGGAAATTAATAGTGTGTTGGATTATCACTAATCCCATGTTTTGGAAAATCGAAAATGATGTCTTGGGCTCCTCTGAGGTGTCACCATTCCATGTGCAAAGTATGGAGTATGTTTGTCCAGCCGTGACAATTTGCATAGGTGAACAGACAGAGAGACATACAGCCTACCTTTAGTAGTATAGATATTAAAGCATGTGCAAATGCAACCAGAGTTAGGATTAAATTAAAGAGGGTTTGACTCACCATACCACACAATTTACTCTTGAGTAATATGATTGAGGAAATATAAACCAAAAATGAATTTGTATAAGGATTATATGCTTCAGTGTTCTTCAATTAAGATGAATTATTTCCTATTACTTCTTCATGCTCAGTATATACAGCTCATAAATGTAGGGCATTTCCTTTCATCGTCAAATAGCTGTGTAAACTTGAAGAAAAAAAATTTTGATTGGCATATAGATTAGTTCAGGCGCCATCTGTGTGTTTTTGTCTTTAGTAGGTTACACGTTAGGCAATCTGAGTTTATTAGTAAAGAGTCTGAAAACTGTAGGTAAAGGTTTTTTAACTAAGTTGACTGATATAATCGTTTGTATTCATCTTACATACAGGTGTTAAGGCCTTAACAAATAGCCCAATCAGTTAAAATAATATACACAATTATATTATAATAATACTTTAATTACTGACCGTTCATGCTGTCAATGTGCCTTTTATCCTCCAGATGTGTTTTTGATGGAGACCACCATGTTCCCTACCACCACCCAGCTGCCCCCTACCACTCATTCCCCCATTACTGAGTTCCGCTTCTTCAACAACAGCCCATCCTCTGAGTTTGATGCTGTTGGCAAGAAACGCTTCACAGGTGGTGTATCTTTGTGTGTGCATGTGTGAATAATTCAAAAAATTGCCTTGTAGATTCCTCTGCATTTAATGGTTCAAAATCATGAACTTCAGTTCAGTTCTCAGTGCAATTCAGCTTTATTTTAAAATGACTTCACAGTAATTCACCATGGTATGGCTCTTGGTAAGTAATATGACCCACATGGTCTTGAGTCATGGCCCACGTTTTATTTGTTCTGTTGGACTGGGCCATTTGAGAAAGTTGTTGACATTACAAAATCTAACAGCTCAGCTTCGTTAATGTGGGTAACTTCTGGAGCCTACTGAATATCTCTGAATGCCTGAGAGACAGGATTAACAATAATCTGAAAACCTGTGACATGTGGCCTCCTGCCCAAACTGAGAGCGTGTGAGAGAGAGAACGGAGGGGTGGATTGTAGATTTAACACTATAAAAAGGCTTTTAAGTTTTCTGTTCCAGGTGGAAAAAATTACCATTACATTTACAGTAATTTACTTTTGAGTAAAGTACTATAAATTTACAGTACATAGCAGTGAAACATACTTCCAGTAAGGTACGATGATACATTTACAGGTCATTACTGCACTTTTCCAGTATATGACTGTATACATTCAGTTCAACTGCCTCTACCATTGAATTAACTCACACTAAAAATGTAATGCCAGTGCTTTACAAAATACTTTTTCTACCATATAAATTCAAAGAGTGTTTGTGTTTGCCTAAAATATCAACTAAAATGAAAGGCACAAAAACAATGCACATATGTTAAGACGCTGGCACAACAGTGTTAATTTTGTCAACGAGCATTCTGACAATAAGTATACGCTGATGATCTTTTATTTCATAACTAAATTGCAATGACTATATAAATGAAAAAAATATTTGACAAAAAAAAATTACAGTGAAATCTCTGTACATTAAGCCCTAATGAATAAATATGAGACAAAATCTGTTCGGGCAGACAACCTTACTTCTCAGGGGAATTTTTACAGCCAGGAGAAATAACTGAGAGCAAAATCCATTCCAGGAAGTCTCCTTCCCTGTTTCGCATTCCAAACAATAGTTGGGAAGCGGGGAATCCGGCTCGCTCGCTTAGCTGCTCACACAGCTATCATAATTATAGCGAACCCCAGCCGGACAATGATGAAGCTTACTGATGTTTCAAGAAGCATTTATTTATGTTCAGCCATCATCCTTAATTTGAACACAAATATACTTCCTTTCCTTCACAACCTTTCTTCACAAACACCGTAAGAGCTTGTTCCCATTTCCAGCTAGGCGCTTAATTATCTGTAATGAAACTTTACATTGCAAGGCAACATCTTCAAAACACCTTTTCCTTCTGTACACTCTTCAATTAGCTGCAATTCATGTGTGAACACCTATGGGCAAGTTGCTGGCTCTCAGATGAGAGTACGCCAGAAGGGCTTCAAAACAGTTGTGACCTTGGATGGTGAGACGCGTGCCTTTCCTACAACTAAGGCACAGTGAACATCTCCCTCTTCATTTTGAAGTCTCAAGTATGAGCACTGGCCATAACCCTTAAGGCTAGCATCCGAGAAATGATACAGCTCTGTCTTTGTGACCTTTCCAAATCTAGCAGGTGAGTAGGTACGGGATATGGTAACATTATCTAATTGGGCTAGATCACTTCTCCACTGTTCCCATTTTGGATGAAGTTCGTCCAGGAGAGGATCGTCCCAGCCTGTGCCTCGCCTACACATCTCCTGAAGAATGATATTCGCGTTGAGCAGAACAGGCACCACAAACCCGAGAGGGTCATACAGGGAAGCCACTACAGACAGGATGCCATGGCGTGTTGCAAGCTGATCCTTTAGGCTGATGTTAAGCCGGAAGTGGTCGGATTCCACATCCCATTGAATCCCTAGGACTCTCTCAAGTGGCAGGTTGTCAAAGGGGAGGTCTATATTTTTCACATTAGTTGCTCGTTCTGAGGGTGGTATACTCTCTAGAACATCTCTGTCGTCCGACACAAACTTGTGTAGTCACAGACCACCTGTGGTGCAGTTTGCGAACTTCTCTGGCAAGCTGAATAGCATCCTCAGTGCTTTCAACACTGGCAAGCCCGTCGTCTACATAAAAATCCTTCATGATGAACCGGGAGCCTTTAGGGTAGAGGTTGGTATTCTCTTTAGCTAGATGCTTCAGCCCATAGTTTGCGCGTTCAAGAGAGGAAGCAGCACCAAACAGATGCACCTTCATCCGGAGCTCGCTGGGCGAGGAGTTCAAGTCTCCTTGCTTCCGCCAGAGAAAGCGCAGGTACCATAGTTGTGATCAGCCTCATACACATGAAATTGATGGAACGTTTTTCCAGTGTCGCACATCAAAGCAACAGGGTGTTGTCGAAAGCAAATGAGAACACCACTCAACTTGTTCAGCATGTCAGGACCAGAGAGGTGGTGGTAATTTAAGCTGGTTCCTTTGCGTCTGGTGGCGCAATCGAACACTACGCGAAGCTTTTCCGGCTTCTTTGCATGACAAACACAGTGATGGGGAATGTACCATCTCTCACCTTCACTCCCACCATCTTCAACCTGCTCTGCATCTCCCTTCCCAATTACCTCCTCCATGAACTCGACATACTGCTCCTTATACCTTTCGTCCCATTGCAGTTTCCTTTTCAGGTGGTTG
>JAOANJ010000022.1:73545884-73556963 GCA_026413345.1 Ariopsis seemanni | reverse complement strand
AATTGTTTGTGTTCATTGAGATATTGTTTAAAATGTTACTTTTCAAAGGGGGTGGACTCATTTACGCTGAGCACTGTGTATCGTGACTCGTATTGGCATATTATATTACACTTTTCGGTTTTCAGCCATGTTGAATGTAGTTCGTTTGGTCCACGGCGGGCGTCACTTATCCTCGCGATCTTCACGAGACTTGTATGAGACTTCAAATGTGAAGTGTCAGCGCCGCCATTTTGAAAACTGCTTACACAGCGGCCGGATCGCCATATCATTCCAATTTAGATTAATTTCGAGATTTGTCAGCTTCATCAGTGATAGCGTGTCCATCCTGCGTGCTGTGGCGCGTGCACCTGAAGGTGCGTGGACTCTAGTACCGGTACGCATGCCGTGAACAAGACGCACCCGAGCTCAAGGACTGTGCTGATACATTTGCATCGCGAAGTATTGCGATACGCATTACCAAGCCTTTCTACCCGTTGTCTTGAGTTCCCGTTTCTCATTCTCGTCCTCGCTTAGCCTTTGATGTACTGTTTGCGCCTTGACCGACCCTTTTGCCTGTATTCTCATTTTTGATCTAGCCTGCCGTTTTGGATTGTTCGCCTGTGTATATTTTGTCTCACTGTATATATATTCTGCACTTTATTAAACCGCATACTTCTGCACATACATCCGCCTCCCTCGCATATGTGACATGGAGATTATTCCATACGACTTCGAACTAACTGAGAAGAGTCGGAAAGACGACAGGATAAGGACCAGTCTGTCGCGCTGGTATTTACGTCATTACTGTCACACAATTAAAACGTTCCGGATCAGGTGGCTGGTGGGTTTTCAAAATAATAAATACATGCATGTGTTTTTGTGATAAATACATATTATACTGAGCACATTTCCTACGTAAGCCTCACTAAGGTTTCGGACAGCACTACAAAACGGCGTCGAAACTATATAGCGAGTAGGGAGCGATTTCGGACACAGGGAAAACTTCCGGCTTGATTAAGTCAGCATTCGAAAGAGGGCACGCGCGTCTTTTGACAACGTTGGTAGATGTCGGTCGCTTTGATTTCCGCTGTACGTTTTACTTCCGTCCTACGATGTCTCGCACAGGTCTCAGCGAATCTCGTTTACGGCCATCGCTTTGACATATGGACTGATGTATTCCAGAGCATATTTCAAACACTCAGAACTTGCTACAGCAGCGACAAAATAGCGATCAAAAATGCATTCCATAATGAGAAATAGAATTTTGATTAAAAAAGTTTGCCTTCAGTTCTCCTTTAACTGAAACAAAGTTGTACACAAATTGTTTACAACAAGAAAATCAGCAAACAAACGACCAACTTTTGTTCCTCAAGGGAAGATCGACCCAAAATATCGATCAGAACTGGAACCGGAGATTCAATTCTAGTGAGAGGCCTGGAAAATGTGTTAATTTGGCCTAATTAGTAACTCGTTAGCAAAAAAATTGACAAAACAACCAGAACAGAAATCCATGGCGAACTGAAGGAGGAGATACAATTGAACTGAATCGCTGATAACGGATGGACGCCATGCCACGGCGTGGCAGCAACTCCTTGGCCTTACGGTCAGATGAGCTAAAAATGTCTACAGTATGATTTCCTAAGCCTGTACAATATACTGCGCCCACCATTTCAATATTAACGTTCAACGTGTCTAGGATTGCGAGATCATGGCCGAGACACAAGCAGGACAAATGTGTGTTTGTTTACACGTTTTTTTTTTCCCCTTCCTTAGTCCATCTTTCTCTGTGGCTCCATCTGCATGCACACTAAACATAACATACTGTACACGCACCACAAACAATGCTATTTACAAAAATGAACACACTTGACTTTATGCACATTATATTTGAGACGTGTGCATGAATAAATGAACAGATCTATACGAGCTTATATTTCATTCCTTAAATGCACTTAACCCTGCAGCTGAGTAGCTTATAATCTGACCAGGAAACCAGAGGAGCCTCTCGCGCCACGTTCCACCTTTGATGGATGTATTATAAAATCAGGAAGACGGGCTGCTCTAAAGTTATGAAAGGATGCGCGCAGAAGCTTCAGGAAGAAGAGAGAGCTGACGAGTGTCGTATAAGGATACTGAAGCAAAACATCGACGACCCGTACCTGTGAATTGCTGCAAAGAGGTCCTCTGTGGTGCGGGGCCGCGTGGGAGTCACCATGCCTTCAACGATGTCGCCGTTCAAGCTGGGAGTCTGCGGGGAGTTTGATGCGTTGGACTCAAACACTTCACCTGAAAGATGGATGAATCGCAAATCAATATCGACAGCGGTGAAAGCTTGTAGCTCTGAGGTGCTGACACGTTCCGTTTCTTATGGAGAAGCAAAACTACCACATAGCATACGTTCCAGAGATGGCACGGAGCCTGTCCGACTCAAAAACACGTCACGTCTACATAAAGGGGGTAGATCGTGGCACAGATAAACACATACCCACATGTTCTGGAGGGAGATAAGTGATGCACAGTAACATGTATGGCACAAGTGAAAGAACAAACTGGTCTAAAACTAAACACGCCACCCAGACGGGACAAACTCTCATGCAACAGCTGCAAAGCACGTTCAATGTCAGAAAAGGACAATCTAAAGAAGGACGGGCCTGTCCTACTCAAGTCAGCAACACCTTCTCATACCTCACACCCTGTCAGTCACAAATCATACTCAAGGGCAAACCCTCACTTTAAGAAAAGTCAGTAACTCTCTTTAAAGCTTACATTTTCACAGATGAATCCGTCTCTCCATCAGAGTTGAGTTGCTCTGATCCCGTCCTCTCTCTCCGCTCTCGTCTCTCATCTGCACTTGCCCGGGATGATGTAGGCAAGCTCACATTATCCACTCTCTTTCCTCCCTCCCTCTACACCCCTCCCCTCCATACTAAGCGGCCAGCCCTTGGGAAGACTGCCCCATCCTATCTTCACTGTGACAAAAAAAAGAGATGTATAGGGCGAGAGAGAGAGAGAACAGGCTGGAAGGGAGGGTGTAACAGATGTGAGGATAAGGGAGGAAGGAAGTAAGAATATGGAAAAGAAAAAAGTCAGCGTGAAACAGGATAAACAAACAAGAAACAGGACGGACTCAAAAAGCAGAAACGAGGGGATTAACGAAAAGGAATAAGCAAGGGATCAGGATGGACAGGAGTAAACGAGAATGATAGAAGTATGAGAAATGGCTGGCGAGATAAGAGGAACAGAAAGAATTCATTCAAACGGCTGCTGCACCAGCATTCCGCAAGCCCCGATTCGCCAGGGAGGAGGTGGTGGGCATAATCCTTTGCCTCAGTTCACCAGAATTTGACAAACACAACGCTTACAGCTGCACTGCCCTTGGCAGCTCCCAGAAAGGTGAAATTCACGTCAAAGTAATACTCGGTTTAACCAGTAACTCACACTGAGAGGATTCACTCACAAGGCCTAAAAGCACGACCTGACTCACTGTAAATACTCGCCCCGTGTTTATTAGTCCGACTTCTCAAATTTATTCCCGTCTCTTTCACGCTCTTCATCAAAAGTTAACAAATACATTTGTCAATGTCTCGTGTTTCCAGCATTTAAAAAAGAACCAAGTACTGAAAAATGTATGATTCTGCCACCCACTTTTACAAATGACCACCGAGAGCAAAATTAGAACATTTTCACTCACCATCATCTTTGGAGCAGACGGATCCTGCAGTGCTACTTAATGCATCTTCATCATCTCCATTTTCTTCCTCTTCTCCTTCTGAAGTGCCCATTGCATCATTAACAGACACAGATGCTTCCTTAATGACGGGAGTCTGGGAGGGTTCCTCAACCTGACTATCAGTTGGACACGTGCTACTTTCACATGTGGAACTCTCAGTGGAACGGTCCTCATCTTCTTTCTTTACCTCCTCCACAGATTCCTGAACATCTGGGTTAGGCACACTAATGATCACCCCTTTCTGAACATTTGAAAACCCTTGAGAAGAAGAATCCTCCTCATTGGCTAGCGTCTGCTTGTCCTCTACAGGTTCGACTGGAAAGACGAGGGGGAATTTGGGCTTCTTGGAGATCACAGGAGGTTTTTTCTTGGGTGTGTTTTGTGGTGTTGTCGCCTCCTTCTCCATCCTATCCACCTCCACTTTAGCTTGGTTTAAGTCACTTGAAGGGTAGTCGGTCCCTTCAGAGGGCATTTCTTCTCCTGATTTTGTCTCAAGTGGTCTCTCTGCTGGGTTTTGGTCTTTGGTGATTACATTCTCTGTTGATGGAGATTTTAATGTTCTGTTTATTTCAGAAGTAAAACAAGAGGCCAGGGGCAAAACACTCAGGTGCTCTAACTGTTTAACTTTCTCTGGTGTGCCAGGCTTAGTAGAAATCTGTTCAGTTTCCACCTTTTGAGATTTACTGCTGTCCTCGCGATTCTCTGGTTTGACTGACCGAAGCTGCACGTTTTGGAGGGCAAACTGGGTTATTAGTGGCATGGCAGACTTGGCAAACTCTTCAGAGCGAATGGAAACTGGCCTCCTCTCCGGGTTCACTGGTTTGAGTCTATCTTTAATTCCCTTTAGGCTTGCAGAAGAAGGTATAACTGGAACCAAGGCGGGCAGGGATGGGGGTTGGGGGGGGATATGAGCATTTACAGTTGGAGGAAACAGGGGAGGTGGTGAAGGCAGGGGTGGATGATGAGTGGTGCTAACGGATCCATTATGTAGCATGGTGTGCTCATTCAACACTTCTGGAGGAGGAGGAGGGGGAAACTCTGGAGAGGAATTTATGGAGAGGGCCCTCAAGGATACTTCATGGTGTGGGGTACTGGGTAAAGGAGGAGGAGGTGGAGGGGGAAAGCTTTGGCTTTGAGTGCACATAGGACTGCATGGAGGAAGAGGTGGAGGGAAAGTTTCAGGGGTAAGTGGTGAAAAGGACGCTGATGAATGAGGCAGTGGTGGCGGTAGAGGAGGCATGTTGTTCCTAACAGAATCTGAAGTGTTGGAGGATAAAGATGTTGAAGAAGAGGAGATAGACACAGAGGAGAGCAAAGACGACTTCCTTTCAGGCACACGTGGCTTGGGCTTACAGCCAGAAGGTGACATGGACCTCATGAAAGAGGGAACAGGTGTACCAGCTGTTGGGGTGTTGGACTGACTTGAGTAACCACTTGAAGGGGAGGTTAACCGATGCACCCTATCTGGTGAGGAGGTGTTTATCTGAGGCTTTGCTGATGTATTACCCTGAGCAGAGGGAAGGGCTGTCTGAATATCATTGTGGATATGTTGCCCGTTTGTCATGCTGCCTGGCTGTCCTCCATTACACACAGAGTTGGTATGTGCTGGTGACCGTGCCTGGTCAGTATGCAGACGAGGGTAATCCATGTAATAGCCCCAAGACTCTCCGTAGTCAGAACGCAGGCTGCTGGTGTCACTGTGTGATGGTGTGACATGGCAGATGGAATAAACATTCACCACCCCTGCAGCCGACACACTGCTACTGCCTGCACTTAAGCTACTCTGGCTCCGAGGCCGCATCCAAGGGTCTTCGTAGTCACTGCAAGGGCTTTGAGATGGTGAGGTCAAAGATCCTTTCCCTTTCAACCCATTCTGCAGTGACTGCTGAAGTGTAGCAATCAGTGACTCGTTAAGAACCGACCCATTGCTGGCATTAACGCCATTGTTATTCTTAGGCTTACGCTGCAGCGAGTCTGTACGTGCTGGAGGGAGGGGCGGTTTCTTAGACTTGCGAAGGGAAATAGATCGGGATAATGACTGATCACTGTAAATGCTGCTACGGTCACCTGGCTGGCCTATGCACTCGTACATACTATGCCGCGTTGCCCTGCCTGCAATGCTGTGTCCTTTTGGCCGCAAGCCCGAGTCCAAATGCATGGAGGTGTAGTAACCATCGTTGTCCATGGAGTAGAGCGAACTGGAGTCTGTACCTTTAGAGGAGCGCTCCAAGCTGTTGTAGAGATGATTGATAGGAGTGGAGCAGCTGGAGGTGAGTGGTCTTCTGGGCAACACATTCTCAGCGGTGTCATAAATCCACTGCTCATCTGACGATGCTATTCCTGCAGCGATTGTACTGTGGCTGTTTACGCTGCCATCTGACTGACCACCTTCCTGCATGTCTGTATCAGCACTGGTGGCCACACTGGTGGTGCTTTCTCCGTTGACACTTGATATCCTGAGAGGTCTTGCATGCACTTGTTGCCCTGGGCTAGCTGTAGAATGAAGGGCAATCACCTCAGATGAACATGACAGTGATGCTTTGGGAATGAGTGATGTTGAGTATGCTGCATGAGGAGAAACCATACAAGCAGTCCCCCAGTCCGCATATGATCCCCTCACCTCCTGGGATTTTGGGCGGGCTGAAGCGCTAATCCTAGGGGCATTCCTCATGTGAATTGCAGTCTCATCGACTTGGAGCTTTCCAATCTGCCGAGGCGCTGGTACACCACTCTTCTCCGGCCTACATGGAGTACTGCTGTTCAGGAGCTCTGCGTTCAAAGAAACCCGTGCACCCCGTGGCAAGCTGTGGAAGCGCTGGGGATCACCGTTAAACTGAGGAGCCATGACATGCACAGGAGATCCAGGAGAATGGCTGTTCGGAACTGTGGATATATTGGTGGCCGATGTTGACATGCCAGCCATCTGAGCAGCAATTCCTTGGCCTCTCTGAGCTCGGATCCTCCTCACAGATGGTGGAACAATTTTTACCTCCTCGGTCTGGCAGCCAGAATCCCTTGTTTCGGAACACCTCAGCGTAGAACTCATACTATTAGAACGTTCCAGTGTTGAAAACTGTCCAGGAATAAACATGGACTGTGGTCGGAGCTCCCCTCCTCGTCCTTTAGCTGCAGTGGAGCAAAACAGTAATGAGAGACAGACAGACATTCATTCATACTCCAGCTGCTTCCGTCCCCTTCCCTTCACTTTGCCCCTTCCTGACATCTGCTGTCAGTCAGACTGAAGCTCATCTTTTAAGAGCACTAATTAGTTTGATTAGCTGCACCCACATCTGACATGCTAATAATATCTGTAAACTTTGATTAGAACTCGTAGCCTAGAGGCAGACTACCACAATATTGCCTAGTCTTAAGAGTACATGAGTGAATATGCATTTGTCTCGGATCAGAACCATTAAACATGTATGAAGGGGGCAACTCAAATAGCAGCACAGATTTTCTCCCTCTCACACACACAAGACAAAAAATATATACATAAAAATGCTGTCATGGATAGTAACCCCACCGGTTACTTGAACATAACGGTTACATCTGCAAATAAATGGCAAACAAACACTGAAATGGGAATTAAACCAGGTCCACTGTGGATTAAGAACTGGGATCAGGACATTGCTACACCCACAGGTTCGGATGGTTCAAGTAGATACGCACACATGAAAACAAGAAAATTAAATAAAGTATTTTGGCGTTCTCAATGCAGAAAACAGCATGTAGTGGTGATAAAAGCAGTGACAGTTTCATGTTTATAAATACATACAAATCTATTTATTCTATCCACATTCACTGGATATGGATATGAGCAATCACATGCTCTGGTTGGCTACTCTACTACTAGGATATCAGCTCATATACCATGAGTAGAGAAAAACAAAATGATGGCGCGCATCCAGTCAGATACATCACTTTATCAAGTGAAACAGAAATAGCTAAAAGAATATAAGCGCCCTCTCCCCCCATATCTCTTGTTCCACATTCTAGCCCAGTCGGTGGCAGTAATGCACCTTTAAGTTCGTTTCCCAACCGCCAAAAAACCCTAAAGAAGAAGAAAATGGTGGCGCGTGTTGCTGAACCAACCGAGGACGAAATAAAAACTCTGCTTGAAGACAAAACCCCAAAAAATACCAAAAAAAGCAGCAATAAAATGTGCACTGAAAGTATTTGATGATAAGAACGCATTTTTAAAAAATTATTTTTCAAGAATTATTATTATTGCATTTTCACAAATTGCTCCTGTCATTTCACCAGTTTGTTTACATTCTAAGCAAAAATGATTTAGTCGGACGTTTTGTATAAAGTTTTTATTTATCGAATTTGCAAAAAATAAAAATGCTGTTTCTCCAAATCCAGTGAATGTGGATAGAATAAAACAGTTATTCCACTCAATCTCACCGTACATGGATTATAAACTGCTCAGTGCTACGCGCCTCGTCGGCTATCAGCTCATGTACGACTCGATTTCGTGGAATAACTGTTCGATAGAGCACTGACGCTTCTTGTATCTGTTCATTACACTTAAAACAGTAGATTGTCCACTTGCACATAATTTCTGTTCAATGTACTTGTGTTGTTAAAATGCTAAATAAATGCCCCGAAGCCTTTCCTTTTGCTCACTGTCGCCCACTTGTGGGATCTCGGTTGACTAACTCTTCCATCATCACAGAAATGAGGTGGTTTGCCAGACGCATCTGGACGGGGGATCAAACTGAGACTCACATGGGCTAAACTGCACAATGTGCTATTTCATCTTCACTACTGTGACCAAGTATTAGCACTCAAACACACACACACACACACACGATTCAAGCTCTACAGCCACGACACAGTGGAAAGACTGGAAACAGGTTAGATATAAAAGCAGGTGCTAAATGCTAAGGCTATGTAAAAAGGAAAATCAGGGATCCAGGAGTTAAGGTTGCACTGCACAGTTCAAAGAGAGTCGGGTGAACAGTAACGTTCTAATGAAGAATGCAGACTGTAAAGGGAAGAGAGAAAAGCAATTAAGCAAAGCAGTAAAAGCTGCCCGCATGTGATGGGAATGTAATGTAAAAAGTACTACATGGAGCTGGACCTGGGAAAAAGGGTAGATGATCAAATCAGGCTATGATTTGATTGTTCTGAAACGGAACAAAAAGAGTGCACATTTGTGAAGATTATGAAGGACTAGCAAGAGTGTGACGCTGGCCTACTGCACTACAGCGTGAAGGCTAGATGATGGCAGGCAAGGCAGGAGCAGCAACGGTGGAAGCTGGCAGAGCCGAATCATACCTAGTTGCTGCTGAACGTTGTCAGGCAAACCTGATATAGTCTTTCTCCGTTTGACCTTCGTGGGCCGACGGGCCAGTGTCTCTGTGTTTATTAGGGAGCGACGGACGCTGGCCTGACGGTCAAACGTCTCCCCTGGAGACCAGGTGAGGAGGGCAGTCGTGGAGAGCAGACAGGCAGTTAGTGACGAGCATGCATTTTTCATGCAGAGTATACATATATGCATAAATAAACGCATACAGTGCATTAAAAAAAAATAAAAAATACCAGAAGGACACTAAACAAACAAACATCGACTATCAAGTGGAGCTAATTTTACGACTTTAAACTAAAACAGTGGAGACACTTGTACAACTGTGGACCACAATGCGAGACTTCAATACAAGAAAGGAAGCATTTCCTGGAATGGAATGCCACTTGTGAACAAATAATTAACAGCAGAGCTCTTTTCTTCTTATTATTTTAAAACAGTCGCAAGAATTAATATCAACTGTTGATCATTTTCATAGTTCTGGCTCTCAGCAATCGACGAGTAGGTCAAAGAGACAGAGTTACAGCTTTGCATACTTGTTTTTGATGGCAATTTCTCCAAGTTGGGTAACAGTTATACGGCTCTTCTTCATCTTGCGATTCATCACGTGTGTGTGTGTGTGTAGGAAGTTCAGACATTTAATTTGTCATCAGAGAGAGAGAGAGAGAGAGAGAGAGAACACTTTAACCTAAAGCGCTATTGTTATTTAGAGGACTTGCATCATGCACCACTTTCCACAGATGCAGCCTCTGATGTCTTTGAAATGTTTTCCATCTCTCGGTGAAGTGACCGTTTGAATTAATCACTGAAGAAATTCATAGGCAGCAATTTGTTCAACTCATCACTGCAGTGCTGTACTGCTCATCGAGTGAGCCAGAGAACACCTCAGCGTTTTCATACGGTTCAGACACCCGGCAGCTCTGCGCGCTCGCGCGTGTGTGTGTGTGTGTACACATGAACAAGTTAATGCTTGATCTTTGACCTCATCCTAGAGATCAGAAAGAGAACGAGCGCTCAGTTAAACAGATGACCTGAACCGAAAAGCTCTGTGCAGCTGGTAAACAGGGAAACAAAGAAATTTATCCAAAGATTCCACATATTACCAAAGTACTCCGGTGTTAAGATGTTAGTGCATGCAGACACGCAACCCACCTGTAGTGCTGACGCTCAGAATACGAGCGCGGCGACTACTATTATCGACACCTTAATGATCTTTCGGCCGTTGCAAAAGTAGAAAAGACTTTCAATATGTAAATTGTGCACGAATAATTACTCAAACTTCCACTGGAAAAAAAACAAGTTGATTCCCGATCACTGAGCGTATCAGATCACGCGACACCGTTCCACAATTATCAACACCCAGATGAGATGATTATTTATAAAACAAAAAAATAAATCGGTATGTGGTATTAAATTAACAAAACATTTTTTATTTAAAATTTATTTTCCATAGACTTATATTTCGTACAAAATATCTTTCATATAAATAATGGATGTCGGTCTTTATGTAAATGAGGAAGTAATACTAATGTTTAACAAATGAAGTGATTGTTTAACCTGCGTCAGAAAATCTTTTTGTTCCACTTTAAGTATTTTCGTAGATCACATTTTGTTCCTCATTCGTTGTTGTTTGTATTAATTTCTAGTTTTGTAGTTTACCAATAAACGTCAACAGGGACTCGACATTGTAATCGCATGAACATCCAGGTCAAAGGTCGCATGTCATTCCTCAAACCAAAGTATAAAATGTCTACTGATTATTATTGTAATATGTGGCAGATATTTACAACAAACTGAAAAAAAATTATAGATATAAATCTGAATATTTCAAGCATGTAATTTTTTAGATGCTCGGAATTTAATTCTGTTCTAATTCTATTCATTGCAATCGGATTCCAAATACTCTATCAACGTTCCATTCTGTTATGAATCACAGCACTTTTATTTTTTTAAAGTACTTCATCGACTTCAACAATGTGACCCAAAGATCGATCCATAACAGTTGTAAATGTCCCTTAATCCCACAGGGTGTCGATAATGGTGGACACCGGTGAAAGTG
>JAOANJ010000022.1:73484349-73495921 GCA_026413345.1 Ariopsis seemanni | reverse complement strand
GAATGGAATATATCTGATAGACCACTCAACACCAGCAGACGTTTGATGGTCACTTTATCTGATGGAATAAAAACGTGTTCTATTCCCTTCTAGCAGGTTTCATTCATTTGGTTTGACAGCATGCAATATCGTTAGCATATCGCTTATCCTATGTGTATTACGTCACTCTACCCAACGGAGAATGAGCGTTGAATATGGTTTACAATATTGCATGGTTGTCAAGACGACACAGCGTCACATGTCAGAGACGTAAAACTTCCACGCTAGCGAGTGACTGACAATTTGTAAACAAACATGGCCGCCAGGTTTGCTTCGTTAAATCTGGAAGCTTTTGAGAGAATTTTGAAAGAGAAAGACGCGTCGAAAACCCGAAAGGAATGTATTATAATAATAATAATAATAATAATAATAATGGCTTTTTTCTTGTGGTCTATCAGATATATTCCATTCAGCTACTCATCTTCGACTCGTTCAGTATCATGCTCGCTGAATTAAATATATCTGATAGACCACGAAAAAAGCCAGACAATATTATTTAAATAATAACAGAGCCGAAGTCAAGGTGATAATTCACTGATATTCACTGAGCCTGAAGCAGGTAACTGTTTTAGTATAAATAAACAGGTGATTATTTTTTTAAAATCTTATCTAAGAGTCCCATAAAATTTTGAAATCGATAAAATAAATGCCGATCCCACCTTGCCTTTGAATAGTTTTAGACCAAACTCCGGAGCATCTTTAGTGCTTTCTTTCAGGAACAACATTTTCTTTCATCATTTGTAATTCTTCCTCACTCACGGTGACGACACGATTGGACGCCATTTTGTCGAGTCACTCGAGGTGATTATCGAGAAATAGTCCGAATTTCTTGACCAATCAGTGCATGCGATTTTCTATAAATCACCTCTGGATTTATATTAAATATTATGATACTAGTCGTGTAAACTACAATAAAGCAACCCAGACAAATCACTGTTCTGCCGGTGATATTCAGCGAACATTTCAGAATTACACTTAAATACATGTGAGTGGAGAAACCACAGCAGAGGATCTTCTGGAGAAGTTGTGAGGGTTCATGATGAGAAAACTAGAATTGCTGACTTCAGGTTTTTTTTTTTTTTTTAAATATACATTTCTCAGCTTTGGTACCGTTTCCCCGCCCACTAAGTATTTGGTGCAGACCACTGAAATACTTTGCTGCCAGTCAACGACAACTCCTAAACCCATCTTCAAAGCAATTATTTTTAATTAATGAATTATTTCTATTTATTTAATGATTTCTGTTCATGCCTGAACATGTGGCGATCTTTGTGCATGAAAACCAGACATGGCACCATTTTTCAACAATAAATGTTTGAAGGAAATGTGTCACCTTTGTAGTTTTGCTCAACCTCGATCGGAATATGACTTGAAACCGTCTACCAGCTGACGGATGCCTACCAACGTCCCGTTTCTCCAGGGATACAGGAACATCCCGCTGAGAAACAGAGAGAAGGAGAAGAGTGCGGTTGTGGAGATGGTGGAAATCCACCTGTCCTTGGTGAGAGGTAAAATTCAAGCTTGCTCTGTCTTTTGTCTCGGCCCAGTTTCCAGTAGGGGATACGGAGCCGGGCGAGGGGCTGCAGGAGGCACCATGGAACAATACACTTTTGTCATGGTGCTTAACCAAAACTGCAAGAATTAGTCAGGCAAAGCAAAAGACCAGGAATTTCTTTTCAGCCTTTCCCGGCAAGGGGTCGGAACCCCCCACCACTCCTCTCACAGTTTAAACCTGGCACCAACAATAGGAAAAGCGACTGATTGCTGAAGTGCCCCTACCCTCCTCCACGCCCTGCCCAGGAGCCTCCCTGTGCCACACGGGGCAACATGAAGAGATCAGTGGTGCGGTTTCACTTCTACTGGTTAAGCTCACTATCACCTGAATAGCGAAGACTAAAAGCCCATCATTAAGCATAAATGATGAGCATAAACAAGAAAAAGGGGATGTGACGGGGTCACATGGGGTGACTGGAAAAAGCAGCCATGCAGGCTGCTGTCCTGCCCGTCCTGCCCCGTCTCTGAGCGACTCATCCAGGTCAGGATCAGAAGGCTAATGACGCTAACGAAGGCTCTGAGCCTGGAGTCTTCGTCACTGCTGAGCTCCACTGCTCATTATCCCTGAGAAAAGCCCGGTGTCTCTATTCACGACTCAACCCTGTTCTTCAGTGTTACGCTGCTCATCACAACTCTTCTACTCAACCCGGTCTCACAACAACTCGCACACATTTCAACAAACCAAAGTTAACTCATAAGGTGTTATATGAAAAAGTAAAGTTGCCGAGTACCCCAACCCAAACTTTAGGTTTTTTTGTTTTTCTGTCCTTCATTTAGAGAAAAGTGGCAGTTTCAGCTTGTCCAGTTGGTGAAGACAAATATCCGCTACTGAAGCGTAACACATCCAGCGTTATATCATATTTATATTCAGTTAAATACATTTCCCCCCCCCACTGACTTGTGAAATGATATACATGAGTAAATAATTTTATCCTAAGTAAATTTTATCTTAAATTTTAATCATAAGTAAATTTTATCCTCAGATTTATCATAAAATTTACTTACAATAAAATTTATCATAATTTATTGGAAATTTTTATCAGTTAATTTTATCATAAAATTTATCAAAAGTTTTATTGTAAGTACATTTTATAACTAAATTATCGAGTAAATTTTATCACAGTTGATTATAAATCGTATCATAAGTAAGTGATAAATTTTATTGTAAGTAAATTCTATCAGTAAATTTTATAAAAAAAAATGTATGAAATTATCACAAAATTTATCGCAAGTAAATTTTATCAATAAACTGCCGTAAGTAAATTTGATCATAAGCACATTTTATAAATTTTATTGTAAGTACATTTTATCATCAGTAAATTATCATAAAATGTATCAAATTTTATTGCAAAATTTATCAGAAGTAAATTTTATAAATAAATTGTCTAGTCAATTTTATCGTAAGTAAATTTTGTCATAAAATTTTAGCACAAGTTAATTTTATCGTAAATTTTATAGCTAATTTTACTGCAAGTAAACTTTATCATCACATTTTTACCTGTATATTGTATAGCTGGCTGATTCTTGGGATCTTTTTTTAAATTCTATTTTAATGTCGTACAGTGCGTCTCTTTCTTTTCGGAGGTCTGATAGCTTACTGCTGCAACAAAACAATTTCCCAGCTTGGGATCAATAAAGTAAACCCACCCACCCACCCACCAGCAACAGATATAATTTCACACTCAGAAGTGTGTCTGGATTTACATTACCCAACTGAACTCCGCATCGTTTCGAGTTCTGGAATCAAGCACTTGTCTGATTAACTTAATTTTTACTTCTCAAGTCAAATAAATGGAATGCTTTTGACAGAACCTGGACAAGTTTTAATACTGGGCTCAAAAGAGGGTTGTGTGTTCTTGGAAATCCATTTTAAAACTTGTTTTGGTTTGTTGTTCAACCCCTGGCTCAGGGAGAAAAGCTGCGTTTCTTGTCCGTCCCTGAGACGCACGACAAGATCACAATCCCCCACTGGTCCGAATGCCGGAGAAGGGTAGAGAGAAAATCTATAAAACACCTGCTCTGTGTCTAAAACGGTCACGCTCTCTCTCTCTCTCTCTCTCTCTCACACACACCGAAACAACTGCTGAGACACAATGTGGAAATGTCACAAGTGTCTGTAAGCACAAACTCACTGCTCAGTGGAAACCTGGTTTATTCAGAACAAACTGCAGTGCGGCGCTGTGCGTCACAGTGTATTAGATCAGACGAGTGTGAGACAGACGCACAGAGTCGCCCCGTCTGCACACCAACCGGAATAAAACAGGATTACCAGACGGACGATCGACATCAACTCCGTCAGCACTTTGGAACGGAGGTGAAGCTACAGTCATGTCTTCAGACACGGGAAGATCTTCAGGGTGGACGACACTGTGCTTTGCCGTTTCTTGGCAACACAACAAGCTGCATTTATGTTTTCATTAATTTTAAGAGAACTAACTTGTTTCACAGACGTCCCACAACATTAAACAGAACTATTAACGGATAAAATATAAAATGTGTCATTATTTAATAACTACAAATAAGAAGGACAAATCATCTCAGGAGCATTTCTACTACTGGAAAATGATCAACTTCTGACTTGGACAGTAAGAGAGACACAGTGACGCTCTCTCGGTAACTCGGTCAGGATCACGCATGGCACGCTGCTGAATTATACTCGCTTTTAACTACGAGTATAAAAGATGGCTGCCTTCATGTCCTGCAGTCAGTCATTTCAACGATCTCAGAAATTAATGTTAGACGTGGCGCGATACCAACGTAAATAGTGGGGGCAGTATAGAGCCACGCAACATGGTGATCATGACTGATGAAACAAACCAGCACGGTGTCCAAAATTTCATACATGTACACTATTCTAGACTCTTATTGGCTACGAGTACGAAGCAGTTTTCCTGTTATAATAGGAATTGTGTTTGAATTAAAAAGCCTCAGTGGGGCTGGAGCTCATACCACCCACTGTTGTTGCGTGCGAGTTTGAAATCTGATCAATCCTGTAGGAGGAGTAGCGATTTTCATGAAATTCCACATGACCCCTGTGTCGTCTCATCCATGGCAGGTGGCGCCACCTGGTGAACAACTCTTGTTGGAATATGTCTTTAGAGTCTTCTGGATGAGTTTCACTGAAAACATCCGAGCAGTTTATGAAGAGTTGCGTTTTATGTGATGAGTTGCCCAAAAATTTCAGACGCTCATAAAATTATAAATATGACCTGTGGCACTACCACCCTGACAACTTTTATACACACCAACCTGGAGAACATTCCATAGGAGCTTGATCAAAATCTGATCACTCCTGTAGGAGTAGCAGCGATTTTTGTAAACTGTGGATTGACGACGCGTGATCGCATAGGCTCATCCGGACGGGTCTACAGCTGGATGAGCTAAAGATCTAAGGTAGCCTTCAAACTTCTGTATTGCGCACCAGTCTTCAGGATTTTCGAGACAAGTAAACACTTTTGAATGTGAGGTCCGAGTTCTCAAAATTGAGACACGGCCCATGACAACAGTCACGACGACAGCAGAAAGCTTTCAAAGAAAACCGAGTTCATCATGAATTCGCTAAACATTAGTGTTTAACTTGGAAGTCAGATGGACGGGGATGTGATGTATCCGATGTGCCATCTTCTGGACCCTGCTTTGACCCTCCAGATGTATGTAAGATATGCGGATGAGTGTGAGATCAACGCCACTTGAGCTGCTGCTGTTTGATGCTCACAAAGCCACGCCTCGAGTCACATTCATGTACATGCAAGGGTTCTCAAAACAGACGGAACATTTACACATTTATCAGCAGCCAGAAGGTATAAACCATCCATTTCTACCACGTGACCAAACATCGACATGTCACCTTCTGTACTTCGCATTAAGCGAGAAATGGAGCTCTGTAAACCCTGAACGTCTGGGGTCCAGTCCCGGACACTGTGCGCTCCCATCAGCGATCAATAAACCGCCTCTGACTGGAGAGCGAGTGAATGAATCTCTCCTTATGGAGAAAAGGATGGGACGAGGCCTCGGAGGGGTTAAACTGCAGGGTCTCCAGGACCATTCTAAAAGGTTAAAGGTCAGCAAGTCAGATTGGCACAATCTGTGCATGGGTGGAAGGGACAAAAGCATTCACGCAGATGTGAGGCTAATTAAAATGAACGACTGCAGAAATAATCAGCTTCAGAGAGGTTTAGTCCTGTTTAACGCCGCTGAATACGCAGTCTCACTATACGTCCTGGTATGTCAGAGTCACTTAACGACAGATGCTGCGATCGGAATTGGGATGACTTTAACCTCTGCTGCTTGAGGATATAATCAGGCCAAATCACTGAGCTCGAGATAAAAATCTGGAGAACTCGGAGTGAAGAAGACATCTGGCCGCCATCTTACCACTCACGTCGCGGAGCGGAACGGTCATTTAGACTCCTGGAAGCGACACAAACCTGGACGAGAAAAACTACAGGAAAAATGGCTGCATGTGCAGCAGTGAACTGTACAAACCGTCAAGTCAAAGGTTGTGGACGGCTGTTTCACCTGCGAGTATTGATACTAGGCGATCATTTTTACACGTGTGTGCACAGTGCCGTTTGCGTGGACCCCCTATCGCATTTTATGATGGTTTGCAAGAGCAAAAGGCAACCCCCCTCCCCCAGAAAATCTCTCATCGTCTTGTCCGTTTATGTTGAAAATCTGACAGACTGTATCAGGTTCGCCCATTTGCTAAACACTGCGTGGTCTTAAAAAAGTGTCAAAATTGAATTGTGTCTAAAATGACAGTGACCAATAAATACTGTTAAGACCTGATTGTGAGAATGAAGTGAAAATGAAAAATAACATGAGAAAATAATCCTGTTTCAACAACTGTCCTAAATATAAAAAGGAAGTACTGTACAGCCTTTGTGTTGGTTGGACAGATGGATGGATGAATAGATAGATACGAAAGAGAGACACTGTATAAGAGGAATAACTGAAATAATCTCCATAAAAATAATTATAGTCGTAAAACAACTGCTCAAAAAAAAAAAAAAAAAAGCTCAGAGACGGAACTGGAAAAGGAAAAAAACTAACAGTGAAGCAGAGCACGATAAAGATATCTAAGGAATGTGGGTAAAGTTGAGAAAATACGAAGAGTTAATGAAAGGGGGGGAAAATATCAGGAGATACTTTTCTTGAGGCAAATTTGATCAGATACGACGGTTTAACACGCAAACCAAATCCACGCGATGTGAGCGGTAAGATGGTGGCCAGATGGCTTCACTCGTCTCTACAGTGGGGAATAAGCTCTGAGCTCTCCAGATTTTATATAGAGCTTAGTAGTCCAAACGCATGGGTATAACCTTCAAATTCACATTTATTTCTAACTGTGCAGTACGATTGGTATCTCGCCCGTATTTCCAGCCGTTTCTGAATGACCGAGACATGGAGTAGAACCTATTATATGGATGCTTTGGAGAAGAAAATAATATTATATGGTATGAGCTACTTCTAGTAAAATCACGTGCTCTGATTGGTTCCTTGACGGGCAGAATTTTCCTGTAATGTCCATGGACATTATGGACTAACTTTCCAAGGCGCCGGCTTTTAAATTAAAAAAAAAAAAAAGAAGATGAATTGGAAATCAAAACGGAATCAAAAACGACAAGAGTTGGCGAGTTGTTCAAGAAATGAGCGACGAAGAGCATTCAGAAACCGCTAACTGCTAACAGAAATTCAGGTTTGAACCCGTGAGGTGTTTATTCTACATCCGTGACTCAACTACGTTACAAATATGACGGGACTGAAAGCAGTGTCACGCTTCGTTATAATGAGCATCTGTTTTAATCTTAGAAATAAAAAAAAGCCAGATAACAAACCCCTTTTAACCTTGCTTGCTTGGTCTTTACGGGAAAATATCAGACAGAGGTCTCGACGGCTCGGTCCATACTGTCGAGACCTCGGTCTGATATTTTCCCATAAAGACCGAGCAAGCAAGGTTAATAAGGAGTTCGTCATGTCCATGAGTGAATGCAGTACCAAGCTGTCACTCTTCACGATTCCGACAGCGAACAGATCGCACACGTGAGACGGCAGGCCAGGTCAGGTGCAAAACCAGGATTTCAAAACGACCCTCTGCACTTGTTTTGGTTTGAACGCATCACATCAGTTGTAACACACACTCTCAAGCCCGGTTTAAAATAACAGATGGGTTCAAGCAAAGACAACACCACACGCATCTCTTAACTCGGGACTTATCTGGTCAATATTCTCCTCCAAAGCGCCAAAAAGACTCACAGGAGAAAGACTCACCGCTACCACAGGGTCAATTCTATTTAAAAACCCATCAAACTCCTGAAACACTCACAGTAAAAGCAGGATCTGGATCTCCTCTCCTGGTAGGACCGAGTGCGTCTGAGCGGACACTCCAGCTCCTTCTCTCTACTGGTCCACAGCGAGTTACGCTTCTGATGGACTCTGGAGGTCAGCATTCGGCGGTGGAAGCCTCCTTCGGCTCGGGGGCTACAAGTGACGCCCACCTTTGGAGCCTGGCACTGAGGCTGAGCATTGCCCATCTTCTAGCTGGCACTGGGTGGCTCGGCGTGACTCTCCTCATAGCAGGCCTTGTAAGATCACTCACGTTTGTTCGAGTGCCACAGGTTCCTGAGGCCTGGGGGTTGGCCCAAATGCCCAGTCCCCTCCTCTTTCTTTCCGGCCCCCACCAACTCAGTCTACGGGGAATTCAGCAGGAGCTGCTCAATGCTCAACAGCCCACCAGGGACCCTTTTTTAAGATCCTGCTTACTTAGTACAGCCTCCTCCTGTCCTCCTCCCCTCTCTCCTCGCTTGAATGGAATTGATTTTGCAAAACAAAGAGGCCGGTGCATAGAGTATCGGGTTACACGCAAACTAGCGTCTCTAAAACAAACCGCAGCTACTCCAAACCGCATGCAAATTCTGGAAATAGTGCAGGAGGCTCTGGGGGACAAAAATGACAGCTCAGGATTCCACGTCCAAAGTGAAACCAGGAGCACACACTCATCTCTAATTCGGTCAGTGGGTTCCTTTTGAGGGGCATTGATCAGAACTGACCATCAGCCTCTCTGTCCCAGTGCATGCGGGTCAGCATGGCCAGCCTCTTTCTGGTCCTGTCCAGGGCTAATCTCTTAACCCAGATTAACTGCCTTTGTCCCTCTTCATGCGCACACACACGGCCATGAAGATGCAGGTAATTAAACCTAAACGTGAGGCAAAGGTCTTGAATCTCTTCTGCTAAAATAAACCCGGCGATAACAGTAATCTATCTTATGTTCGGATCTCAGAAAATCACACAAAACTGTGATTCGGAGAACTTAAAGTGAGAATGTCAGATGCTAAATCTCATACTCGAACCCGATCTCACTGTCGTATTTCTACTACATGAAGAGGAAATCTTAAAATCCCGTGTGCTCTAGATGCGTCATTGAATATGAGCACGTTATCACCAGGACTAATCTAAATTCAATCTGATTACGGCGTTACGTGCTGCTGCCCTGCTGAGCCGAGAGTGACGTCTGGATGACCCGGTCATACAGTCACGTCAAGGCGGAGCTTTGCACTTTCAGAGCTGAAGATGCATTTCTGCACAAATACAACCTCAAACTGTGATATGATCTGGTCTGAAGGCCATCACGACACTGCATCGGCGCCCTCTGCTGGTCAGACGCATCACACACCAGCGCTCAGACACAGACCCGATGTACATGTATCAAACATACCGCTGTGTTTGACGTCAACTTGTAATTTGAACATCAAAACATCTCAAATCGGTTGTAAAAGTCACCGATACATAAAAATTGGTTTGAAAAGAAATTTGTGTCTGAATTCCATTAAAAAATAAATAAATAAAATCACTAAAAGCTCGTCCGCTATTGTTAGATCGCAGCGATTTATCGATCAAACTCTGGACACAACTTTACGACAAGCACGAAGTCGTAGTGACTCAGAGTAAACACGCTTCGGTTTGCTTTTAGATCAGTCTGATCAGATCTGTCGTCTGTCTGAGTATTATATTTGGCCATGCAGAAACTACCTGAGAACGTTATTGATCTGACGAAGGACAACTAATCAATTCAAGCAACAGGCTAAACACAAGTTGGACACTTCCTGTGCGGCAGTGAGCTCTTTGGGACGGCACTTCGGACTTCTGTTTCCAGAACGTAGGAACGGTTCCACCTACCAGACGTCGCTTAGATCCTTCTGGATGAATCTGCCCCACAAATTTATCTTTTTCAAAACGTATAAAGCAGACACCAAACCGTCCTGTCGGCTTGAAGTCACCTGCCTTTATCTGTACAAATCGAACCCGTTCGTTCCGCAAGTGTCCTGATGACTTTGAATTGAAATTTTGCTTTTTTATTTTTATTATTATTTTTCTTTCAATAAAAATCAGCTACACTTGAACAGCCCTGAACGACACACCTTTTCGAAAGTGTGCTTTAGTTTTAATTTTGTTTTGGAATTAAAAAAAAAAAATTGTTAAAAACGTGCTACACTTTGCAAAGCAGACGAAGCCAGAAATGCTGCAAACTTTCAAGCGCTGCGCGTATGACGTCACGTTCATTAAATGAACAATAACTCAGCAGGAACGCATTCGTGTAACGGCAGACTCAAAGAGGCAAACTTGACCGGCTAAACAGAACACGTTCCCGGTCTCGTATTAAAATACAATTTAGACAGTAAACTATTTAACATGTCTAGTTTTATAAGGTATCATTTCCAGGGTGATTTCAGATCAATCAACATTACAGTCAGTTAGAGATTAACGTGAAGCAAATCGTTTCCGGTCTTGAGAAAGTAAAAACCATCGTGATGTTCATCACGAATGTCAGCTGGCTCGCTTGTTGCCAACAAAACACACTTTTATAGGAGGCCTTCAGCTTTTTCTCTCACTTTGTGGCTCAAACGCACCCAGATTGAAAAGTGTGAGCTCAGATTTCCCACTTGAGATTGAGTTCCAATCAAAAAAGTTTGTACACCTTCTAATTCAAATGTTTTTTCTTTATATTAATTAAAAAAAAGACCCTTCATGTCTTAAAGTAATGATTGATGTCGTTTCTCTTTACTTAGTTGTTCGGTTCTTGACGTAATATAGAGTACTACAGTTATGGATGGAATAGGGCCATTTTATTATTTGCATTTTTATTATTTGATCGCAAACGCATTAAGACGGCAAGAAACTCGTCCACTAATGACCTTTTGACGAGGCACACCTGTTAATTGAAAATCAGTCCAGGTGACTCCCTCATGAAGCTGGTTAAGATAATGACAAAAGCGTCATCAAGGGAAACACTGCAGAATCTAAAATATGAAAAAACACACTTTGTTTCCGTTTACTACACAACGCCACACATGTTCCAGATGTTATATTTCATCGTGTTGATGTCTTCAGTATCGTTCTACAGTGTAGAAAATACAAAATACAGGAAAAACTTGTGAATGAGCAGGGGTGTACAAACTTTTAACTGGTACTGTATATGGTTGTTTGACATACAGAAATTGTAAATCAATTAATTGTGGGTTGCCCAGTGGTGCAGTGGGTGATATTGCTGCCTCACAGCTCCAGGTCCCGGTTTCCGTCCTGAGCTGGAGTCCCCGTCTCTGCGGTGTGGACTCGCTGTAGATCATCAGGGCAGAACACTGCTTTTCAAATCAAATAGTCCAAGTTCATTTTCTTTTCGCCTGTTTATCTGAGGCAAAATCCCAAACTGTACTAAAATAACTTTTTGAATGTAGTGAAAATACAGTGGATATAAAAAGTCTACACACCCCGTTAAAATGATCGGTTTTTCTGATGTAAAAAAATGAGACTACGATAAATAATTTCAAAACTTTTCCCACCTTTAAATGTGACCTATAACCTGTACAATTCAATTGAAAAACAAACAAATCTGTTAGGGGAGAAACCATAAAAAATAAAAAACGTACAATAAGCTGGTTGCATAAGTGTGCACACCCTTAAACTAATACTTTGTTGAAGCACC
>JAOANJ010000022.1:70539894-70550200 GCA_026413345.1 Ariopsis seemanni | reverse complement strand
CCAGACCTTCTTGCTGTGAGGCGACAGTGCTAACCACTACACCACCGTGCCGCCCCGAAACCCATAATCATTAGAATCATTTTATAACTGTTATTTACTATGGTAATAATTTATTAAAGAATCTTTATAAACTTAAATAATTTATCATGAAGCTCTATTGTGCTATAAGTAATTCCTTAATAACTTATAATCATGTGGTCACTGACAATGGAAGTGTCATTATTCATTATAATGCCATGTGTTGCACTCAATACTCAACATGATTCAGCTCTCATGTCTATAAATCTATACATTTCTGAAAGTGACTTATTACATATATAATAATCCCTTTTCATCAAAATGTTTCACTTCAACATGAAACCCAGTGACTATCACTACTATTAATTAAAGAAATAAATGTTGTCACTGTGTGATTATGAATTAATGTGCCACACTTGACCTTTTACACAAATGACCATGAAACTATAGTAACCGCAACAGATGAGGTTTTTTCTCTTTTTCTTTTAATGAGCCTCTACTTTTAGATCCATCAGGCCTTTATGAATGTTTGGTGATGTCACTTTTATAGAGCTCAATAAAACTCAAGCATCTGTAAGAGTCCTGTCTCTTCAGTCAGGGTGACAACATGGACTACATACAAATGCTAAACCACATGTCATTCAACTCTCATAAACCAGAACACACGGTCACCACACACTCCAACTACATGCTGTAACGCAAGCTTACTTGTAAAAATGTGTGGTGTGTGTCCCTGCACCTACAACTCTATCACAGCTAAATGGAACAAACAGAGATAAATAAAAAAAACAACTGTAAATCAAATTTTTGTTACTAAGAATGTCAAGGGATAGTAGCCACAAGCATTTATAATACAGCTGTCCCTGGCCTTCGCTGCCTAAAACAGATGGCCATATGAATCTCTAACACATTTTGTGCTAAAACACAGGGTGAGTGATTTGCAATTAATCTTACGACTGGGTCAAATTTACCAGTTTAACCAAATGACCCATTTAACTTTTTAGATTTCATTCCCTGGAATCCTGTGAAACACAGGGGCACTGGCTTCATATATTACAGTTTTAATTAGATCAACATTCACTGTCTGGAACATTCTGGAATCTGCAAGATCTACAGTTGAGGTCAGATGTTTACATCCACCTAGGCACAAGCCATTCAAACTCAGTTTTTCACAACTTAACTCATTTCATGTTACCATACATTTTCTGTGTTCAGTTAATTATGGTATCTACCTTATTTCCATGAGATCATTTCAGAAGAAATATTCAATGGGTTTTAAAATGGACATACACTTTGTTAGTATTTGTTGACATTGACTTAATTTTTTTTATATGTATTAAAATCTTGGGGTTTGCCTTCCACAAGCTTTTCACAATACAGTATTTTACTGGAATTTCTGCTCATTCCTCCTGACAGAACTGGTGTAATTATTCAGGTTTGTGGGACTTCTTGCTCAGACATACTTTTTCAGTTCAATCCACAAATTTTGTATTGTGGAAAGGAATCTTTATGCCAATACATTTACTTTGTCTTTTTGTTACAACTTTGGAGGTATGCTTAGGATCACTGGCCAACTGGAAAACTCAGTTGTAACCAAGTTTTCATTTTCTCATTGATGTCTTGAGGTTTTGATTCAGTATTTCTAGATAATCCTCTTTCCTCATGATGATATATTTTCGAAAATGCACCAGTTCCTTATCCAGCAATACACCCCCCACAACATGATGCTGCCACCCCATGCTTCACACTTTTTTTTTCCTGAGGTCTTGGCTGAGTTTCTTGGATTTTCTCATGGTATCAAGGACATAAAAGGAACTGGTTCTAAAATACAGCCTCAGGTGTACTCCCATTTAACTCTTAATTATGACAAAGAACCAATCAGAAGATTCTAAAAGTCATTACATTAATTTTTGGAGTTTTCCAGACTGTTTAAAGAGACAATCAATTTGGTATATCATTAGTGAAACAATTTTAACAGATAGAGATCACAGACAGAGGTCACATGAGCTTACTACATGGAAAAGTGTTCAAGATTCCTTTAGAAATGTTCTTCAGATTTGTTCGACAGAAAGAAACTCAGTGCTGTTAATTTCAGAACACATTGTCCTAGTTAGGAAACCTTTATTCCTGAATAACTGTTGTATTAAAATAAAACAATGCAGAGTTCCCAACTAATCAATCTAACTAAATAAATAACCATTCTTTACAACCGTGGTGAGCAGAAAAGCATCTCAGAAAGCACAACTCATTGAACACACTTTTAGTCCATGTCAGTGAATAGAATTTGTTATGCACTGTTACACATTTTTTGTAACGTTGACTCTCCAGCACACTTTACTTTGTCTGAATCAAATGCTTTTTTAATTAAAAGTGAATGTGGTGAGCTATTGTCATGTATGTCAGTTCAGCTACTATTAGGATATTCTAGCCACAAAATGTGTGGACGTTTGGCTTTGTAACTGTTTTCTTGTTAGCTGTGGAAGTTAACTAATATTTAGGAAATGTGTCTATTCTTTTTTTTTCTGCACATTTTGGTGTCAAACATCATGTGCACAAAATATGCATCAACTTAAGTGTTGTGTGCGATTTACAGAAAAAATTGCAGGAACGAATTTAACTCCCTTTCTTTTCCATATAAAAACATTTTCAGAGATGGTTTTACAAGATTAAAAAAAAATCTATCACACATCACAAAACTCACATGGCTGTACAATACTGCTTTGGCATGTAAAATCTTCATATAAAGTGCTGGGGTTTTTGTTTGTTTGTTTGTTTTTTATTTTTACTTCAAATAAATCGGATACATTCTTAAAGTGAGGTTTTTAATTTGTCACAAAAGTCCGTTGTTCACAGCATTAAGACCGACTCATGACTGGCTCGAGTGTAAATAAAGTGCAACTGCGTAACTGACTAAATTATTTCACACTATCGTTCTTGCAGATGCAGTCAAGGTGTAGTGAGTTTTAAGGATAAAAAAGGTGTCGCATCTAGACCTCGCTCGGTGATCTGGAACGACAGGACACGTCGGTGCGCGCGCTGCCGCAGAAAAGTACGTAGAGCGAGCGCTGGATCTCGGTGTTGCGGTACGCGTAGATGATCGGGTTGATCATGGAGTTGTAGGTGGCCGGAAGTAGTGTGGCATACGTGTATACGGCCGGGTCCTTGCGCTCGCCTACCAAGCAGTAAATGGCGAAGGGCAGCCAGCTCGCGCCAAACGTGCCCAGGACGATGGCAAGCGTGGAGACACCTTTCTTGGTGGCGGCATAGTGCGACGGCGCGAGGAAGTGGCGCTGGAGCGCTATCTGGTGCGCGTGGCGGCACACGATCTTGCAGATCTTGCAGTAGAGGCCGAGCATGAGGACGAAAATGGTGAAGAAGGCCACAGAGAGCAGTGCCACGTTGGTGCGCGTGAGCGGCGGCACGACACTGCAGGAGGCCGGATCATGCACGCAGTTCCAGCCGAGCACCGGCAGCACGCCGAGGCCCAGCGACGCTCCCCACGCGCCCAGCAGCATCAAGTGCACGCAGTGCAACGTTCTCTCCGACAGGTACGTGAGCGCGTTGTACAGAGAGAAGTAGCGGTCCACGGTGATGGCCAGCAGGCTGCTGATCGAGGCTGTGAAGGAGGCTACGAGGAAACCGACTGTGATCAGGCTGACCGTCTCCGACGAGATCAAGTATTGGAACGCAAAGTTCAAGATCAGTCCCACTCCCGCGAGCAGGTCAGCAGTCGCAAGGCTTCCGATCAGGATGAACATCGGAGTGCGAAGAGTCGGCGTATAAAAGATGATCGCCACCACGATGGCGTTCTCGCATGCGATCACAGTCCCTGAGAGGCACAGCATAATGTCCCATGGGTTTATGGGAAAGTCAAGAAGCAAAGAGGATGAGGAAAGCGCCAGGCTGCTGTTTCCGCTGAAGGCTCCGGCTTCTACCCACGAGGCCATGGGGAATCGCGCCACACTCTCGTTCGCTGTTGCGCTCTCATTCATCTTTACAGTGATTACCCTGAAAAAACACAGCTGAGTATTAATAAAGAGATCAGGAGAAAGACCAAAACTTTTAATGCAACATGAAACCAAAGGTTTATGTTTAATTTCGCACTCCATAAACATGGGATCGCAAATGCGTTTTATAAAACTCATATACTGGACCAGTATAAATATGAAAAACAATTGAAACATATTACACCGGCTAATGTGCTGTCCATGGTGCTGAAACGAAACTCTGTCCTACTACAGCAAAGTAGCGCATCGATGAAAATCAAACGCAATAGTGATGAACTTAAATATTAAGATCCCAAGCGAGAAAATCAACCAATCCGGCCCACGTACCTGTTTCTTTACATTAAGGAAAACTGTTCTCCGTGTAAAACTTCCTGTAAAAGCTTCTTGACTTGGTGAAAGCAGAGGCTTTCCACAAACATGAAGGTTTGAGTCAAAGCATTGACCATACAGATCTGAAGGCAGCATGAGAAGTGTGTGTGTTTGTGAAAACCGTGTAGAGCACTAAAAACACGAATGACGTCAAGGACCCCCCCCCCCTCCTCAAGGTGCATGCGTTATCAAGAAATGAAGCGCATTAACTGTCACATTAATTAACGTCAATACCATAGTATTACAAACATTATAATGAAGGCTAGCCACCGGTTTTCTGGATAACTTTGTAGCACATATTGGCTGTAAATTAATATTAATCAGTAGGATATGAGTCAACCAAGGGAGCTGTGTGTAAGTACACACCTTCATTGCGACTGAAAACAAAAACAACACTTTTTTGAGATTTCAGTGCAAGCAGTCCATCCAAAGTTAGGAATCACAGGTTCCCAACATAATTCCAGCTAATTATCATACAGGCATGTATTGTTCATTATGAATTGGATCAGTTTCTCCTAATCACCTGTTATAGAAATAGACTGTTCTCTATACTACTTGTAGACAATCGGAGTAATTCAAGGAACCACGAGTTGCACCACTTTATTTTTTGTCTTGCATAGAATACTGGTGAGACAGTACCCTGTTGTTGTTTTTTTTTGTTTTTTTAATTGGCCATTCACATGTAACACCAGACCTTGCTGATCGCACCAGTGTGATAAGCCTATTTAACTGGTGAACATCTTATATTACAAAACAGACGAACAGCTTATTATATAACATGATACGCATACTCTGTTTTTGTATGAACAAAAGGCCTATGAAAAAAAGTGGTATTTTTCCACTTCAGGGATCAGAAGAACTGCAAGGAAAGAATCAAATTTTTATACAATATTATAATATTATCATACATTAGGCATATCATATATTAAGCATCAAAAGGAGTCAGTTGAGGTGGTTCGGGCACCTTGTTAGGATGCCCCCGGACGCCTCCCAGGGGAGGCTCTCTGGGCATGCTCCACCGGGAGGAGACCCCAGGGCAGACTCTCTGGGCATGCTCCACTGGGAGGAGACCCCAGGGCAGACCCAGGACACGCTGGAGAGATTACATCTCTCGGCTGGCCTGGGAATTCCTCGGTATTCCCCCGGAAGAGCTGGTGGAGGTGGCCAAGGAGAGGGAAGTCTGGACTGCTCTGCTTAGCCTGCTACCCCTGCGACTCGGATCCAGATAAGCGGCAGAAGATGGATGGATGGATGGATGGATGGACAATTCCCTCTATGATGGGACGGGGGGGGTTAAAATGGTTAGAAGATGAGTAAAAGACGAGTAAAAATGGTTTGGAAAAAAACACTTTTTGGTGAAGCAGCTTCATCTCACTGAAAAAAATGAGAAAAATCTAACCTTTAATTGAAATAAATTTATTCAGAGAAAAACAAATCCCTTATCAAGAAATAATTATTTTCAGCAAAAATACATGTGCCATGATTATTGACCCCGGAAATTACAGTGAACACAATGTAACTGAAGCATGTTTCCCATTTAAATTGTACAGTATTTTTGAGTTGATTGGAGTGTGTAAAAACCTTCCAGCTGTAATCCATGACTTCCTGATTAACTGGGGAACAAATATGAGGTGACACAGAGGCCCAATTCCCTTACCCTATTTCCGAAATCACTTACTACTCACTATATACTGGTCCATATAGTGAGTTCGCCATTTTGTAGTGCTGTCCGAATGTATAGTGAGAATTATTACACCCTGTATAGTGGACTCCTAGTATCCCACAATGCACCATGAAAAGTAGTGTACAACCGATGGTCATTAACCAAGCAATATATACCATCATGCATTGAAAAAAGAAAAGCTCTCAAGCCTGTTTTATAAGGACCATTAAGTATTTTAGATTGAGGATTGCAGTAGTTTGTTTTTCCTTCGGACAATGGGCATGAAACAAATTTATAAGTTGTGGCGCGAAAATGGCAATAATATCATAGTGTGTTGGGGTGTATGGACGGAGGAAGAAACACATTAGAAAAGGACACTGAAGTACAATTAAAAATGGTAAGAGAAGAGAAAATAAGCTAAAATGGAATAAGACAGATAAAATACAAGAATAAAAGTTGCAGTGCAGAGCGAGGAATTAATCAACAGCCTCAAATTTGATTTAATAAAAGGCAGCGGCAAAGAAGAATGAAAGTATTCAGCCTTGATTTAAAAGAACTGAAAGATGCAGCAGACACAAAGTACTTTGTATTTAATAATGTAGGAAATACGCTCAGTATAATATGGACTTATCACAAAAAAAATATATCACATGCATGTATTTATTATTTTGAAACCCCATCTGGCACGTTTTAATAGTGGCGCGGCGGAGTAGTGTCCAAAAGTTTTTGTTTGTTTGTTTTTTATTTTACCAATGAGTTCACTATACAGTATAGTCCTCTATATAGAATTCGCTAGATAGTAAGTAGGGAGCAGTGAATGAGTGAGTGATTTCAGACACAGGGCCTGACATAGGATACGTGGCTATGCCATACCCTACGGCGTAGATTCAATGAAGAAGTATAAATTGGCCTTGAAGCTACAGAGGAGAGACAAAAGGACAATTTGAAGCCTTCGAAGACATCATCATAAGTTGAATCAACATCAATTAGTTGCATTCAAATCCCTTCAGAAAGCATAATTTATGGTATTAATATAAATATTGTAGTCGTAGAATAAATAGAACACTCAGTCGAGTTTGATGCAGTGTTTCATGCTGTGGCCATTGCAGTCACCAGGGGCAGCTTGTCCTCAAAGTGCTGTTGTGGATGCTTCATATGTGTTGCTTTGTTATGCAGCACTTTTAAAAAATACCAGTTTTTGTAAGAATTAAATTATGTGCGTTTACACCATACAAATCCCTCTGAGTTAGTTGTTGCTATAGAAACAGTGTTTGACTGAGCACATTAATGTCTGCCTGTGAAATGTCTTTCAGCTGGCTCTAGTGTTAGAGACATACTGTTATTGAAAATTATTTCGTTGATTAAACCCATACCTCAAGAGCTCTACACAAGAAAAATATGGTTTTCACTAACACTAGCATAGTGTCAGCTACCCTAATTAACTAGAGAGAGACAAGTATATGGACATACAGACAGAAATACAAAGTATAAACGCACCTCAATTCACATCCTGCACATGTTTGCATATCCTCAATGCAGAAACAGAACATCACAACATTGACCTGCATGTTCACATTCAGTGTGTGTGGCATAATAATAATAATAATAATAATAATAATAATAATAATAATAATAATAATAATTTATATAGCGCTTTTCTCAAAACTCAAGGTTGCTTTACATAGGTCAAAGAAAACAGAACACACACACGCACGCAAATTTGCTAAAGAGTGGTAAGTTTATGCAGTGGAGGATGATGAGACGTGTTCATGAGACAGAAAGGTTTTGAGATGTGATTTGAAGAAAGGAAGAGAAGAGCAGTCATGGTGGGATTAAGGGAGGGTCTTCCAGAGCTTGGGGGCCATTGGGGCTGAAGGACCTGCCACCCAGGGTCGAGAATCTGGTGCGGGGGACAACAAGGAGATTATGGCCAGAGGATGTGAGAGAGTGGGATGGAGTGAAAGAGGTCAGAAGATCACAGATGTAAGGAGGAGCAAGGTTATGAAGAGCTTTGACGGTGAGTAGTAGGATTTTATACTTAATTCGGGATAGAACAGGTAGCCAGTGAAGCTGAGAAAGAATGGGGGTGATATGAGCAGTTCATTTGGTATGGGTGATGAGTCTCACTGCAGAGTTCTGAATGTATTGGAGTCTTTGAAGGAATTAAGTAGGGAGGCCAGTGAGAAGGGAGTTGCAGTAATCTAGGTGGGATATAATGAACGAGTGGACCAAAGTTTGAGTATGAAAAATTTTGGTTTACATTTCAAGGAACATCACAGTGGCAACTTGAAACAAGGAAGTATGAGGAAACTAGATATGCCTGTGAAGGTTCTCAGTCATCCAGGTCATAGTAAACCATGGTTGCTCAAGAAGGCAACTGGACTTGCTTGAAATTCTTGAAGATGTTTCACCTCTTATCCAAAAGGCTTCTTCAGTTCTCTCTGACTAGTGGGGAGTTCCAGGTATTTATTCTCTAGTGGACCAAAAGCAACCCTAAGGAGAGTCGTTGACCTCAATGACCCAGGTGACCTCAATGACTCTCCTTAGGGTCACTTTTGTTCCACTAGAGTTCTATTTTAGGACTAGTTGGTACAATCCCTTGCAGGGTACATCTACCTGAGCTAACACTGGTGGGGATGGGTGTGCAAACTGAGGGTCTACAGGTGGGTGCCCTAATGGTATTTGGGTGGAGTGTGGAGGAATAAAGCTTTATTGGGGTCATCAGGTGGGCACCCTCCTTCTTAGGTGTTTCGATGATAGGCCCACAACACCTCCAGAGGGCTCATTAGTGACATCTGACATCCCAGGTGTGCCCCCCTCTGCTTTAACTCTCACTATTCACCCTAATGGAACGGCTGTTATTTGGAGGCCCAAGTGATGTCTCTCCTCTTAATCCAGAGCCACCAACTGGCCTGTTTAGGAGCACTGGAAAGGGCTTTGATGGGTTGCCACTGGGCTTGACCTCTGACTCCCATGTCCTTAAGCAGCCTGGTGGTTGACTTACCAACAAAACCCATGTGACCTCAACAACTCTCCTGAGGGTCACTTTTGATCCACTAGAGGATAAATACCTGGAACTCCTCACTAGTCAGAGAGAACCAAAGAAGCCTTTTGGATGAGAGGTGCACAGTCCTCAAGGATTTCAAGCAAGTCCAGTTGCCTTCTTCAGCAACCATGAGGAAACTAGATGCAAAACAAGTGTAAAATATCACTGCAAGCAGTGACGATGGGCCCTCGCTCCTCCAGCCCTATCACTAGATTAACACAGACATGACAATTAAAAGACTTAGGGGTTGGTTTTTTTTTATTAATTTCTATTTATTTATTTATTTATTTATTTATTTTTGGAAGCCTGCAAAATGCTTCCTAGCATCAGTGAATTAACAACAACGTCACTGTGTTCTAACCACACAAACCAACATGCTGACCCTTATCTGGAATAGGGTTCAACTCTCTGCTGTGCCCTTGCATATAAAAATGGCTAAATTATTATGTACATTTTTTTGAACATTTCCAAGCTCACTTGATAAGAATGAGCAAACATAATAAACATCAGCAGGGGCTATTTCTAGCGATTGAAAAAATGGGTAAAATCAAGTTTTCCTGGGGATTATATTTTTAAGGGAGATTGGCATAGATAGGCTGACGAGGTTATATCTAACTTTACAAGAAATATCATCACTCACACACAAAGATTATGACATCTTTATGACTGATTTTTGCGCTGCTCTTTTTAAATTTATGTAGTTCGCTAAAGTTTGTGTCTCACTATTATTATCCACACCTATTATGGCTCAGGAAACTGACTACAATTGACTATTAAATATCACTAGTAAAATTAATCATCAGTTTATAAAAAAAAATATGTCATTTTTCACTCACATATCTCTCCTTTAGGATCACAAAGACAAATTCTAAGCTACATTATCTAAGCTACAACCTTCAAAATCCCAGACGACATCCCATCTCACAAGACTATGATCAGAAAAATATGTCTTCCAAGTTTCTCTCTTTTTCTCTCACTTACACACCCACATACATAAATACCATTTTCTTCAGTGCATCCAGGCTCCGTTGACTGCAGCAGCTCATTTGTAGGATCTGGACAACACACATTTATGTTGATGTTAATATTGTGTGGCAAAAAAAACAAAACAAAAACTATTTTATTCCTGCAACCCCGATTCCAAAAAAGTTGGGACAAAGTACAAATTGTAAATAAAAACGGAATGCAATGATGTGGAAGTTT
>JAOANJ010000022.1:69211711-69223793 GCA_026413345.1 Ariopsis seemanni | reverse complement strand
CATCTCAAGCAGTATCAGTGGAAACAAAATGCACCTCAGCTCACTTTTGGGTGTCATATCAAAGGGTGTGCACACTTATGATATTTTACATTTTGATTTTTAATAAATTAACACAAATTTCTAAAAACCTGCTTTCACTTTGTCATTATGGGCTATTTTGTGTAGAATTTTGTGACAAAAATGAGCTCAATGTATTGTAGAATAAGTCTGTGACATAAAACATGGAGAAGGTAAAAGGGGTGTGCAGACTTTCCAGCTTGACTATATAATCATGCTATCTGTTATCACCCACATGAGGATGGGTTCCCTTTTAAGTCTGGTTCCTCTAAAGGTTTCTTTCTTGTGTCACCTGAGAGAGTTTTTCCTTGCCACCATTGCCACAGGTTTGATAATTGGAGATAAATTAGAGATAAAAAAAAGTCTTTACTTTGAAATATGAAACTCACATTTCTCTGCCTTGACAGACAACTAATTTTCCAGGAGTTTGCTGAGAACTGACTTGACATGCTTATGATGACTGGCTTCATCCAGGGAGTAGATCAGAATATCACTGATATAGGCTATTATGCAGCATCCCAACATGTCCCTGAGCACATCATTGATTTGGCACTGAAACACGCTGGGTACGCAAGATAGTCCATATGGCATGACTAGATATTCATAGTGACCCAAGGTGGTACTGAATGCTGTCTTTCATTCGTCCCCTCCCCCTGTACACACCAGGTTATAGGCACTTCTGAGGTCAAGTTTGGTGAAAACATGAGAAGATCTTAGCTGTTCTAAGGCAGATGGAATGAGGGGAAATGGGTATGGATACTTTATGGTTATCTGGTTAAGGCCTCTGTAATCAATACAAGGTTGAAGGCCTCCTCCTTTCTTCTATACAAAGAAGAAGCCCATGGATGCTGGAGATTTCTTTAAAGCTGCTTTGCAACAATGTTTATTGTTAAAAGCGCTATACAAATAAACTTGACTTGACTAGATGTAGATGGACAGATGTAACCCTACTGAAGTGCCTCCTGTACATACTTCTCCATTGCTGACTGCTCTCTTCTTGAAAGAAGATAGATGCGGCTGCTTGGAGGGGTAGTGCCTGGAAGGAGGTCAGTGGCACAGTCATGTGGTCTATAAGGTCTTTGCTGAAGACTTCACAGAGTTCATGATAGCAATCTGGTACCTGCTCAATGTCCCCAGGGGAGGGGCTCTCCATGAAGGTGGAAGCCACAGTGAGTTGAGGCAATTGCAGGCAGTTTTAATGGTAGGATGGGGACCATTTCAATATTTCTTTTTGTTGTCAGGAGATGAGTGTATCATGCAACTGCAGCCATGGAAATCCGAGCACGATTGCATGGTTGGAAGTTCGAGTGATGTACAGGGACAGATGTTCCTTGTGCAGAGCCCCAACCTGAATCTTCAGAGGTCTAGTTCTTTTTTTGAACAATAATAATAAAGTTCAATTTATATCGCACCTTTCCCATACACAAGGTCACGTTGCAATTAGAGAAAAAAAAAAGTCCACCAAAAGAGGGTCAAGATGCAATTCCTGTGGTGTAGCTGCCTACAGTCCCACCAAAAGGTACATGAAGGTATGTCTCACACCACCTGCACAGCCGCCATGACGCCACCAGGCAACATTGCCCGGAACACCATGCCATGGATCCACAAAACGAGCACAGAAGCACCTCTGCACAGAGTGCTGGTATGTCCCAAACTGCCTGCACAGCCACCACAATGCCACCAGGCAACATCACTCAAAACACTTCACCAAGCACAGACGCACCACCGCACAGAGTGCTGGACAACCTTGAGATTAAAAAGAGCAACATGCTCACTGCAGTCCATAGCGAGGAGCACAAGCATCACCCATGGCAGACCAAGGCCTGAAGAGAACTGATGCCCAAAACTGGGTCCAGAGCTACACCACAACTGGTGGACAAAACACCCAAACAAAGAACATTCAAACAAACACTCACAAAAAAAAAACAACGGGAGAAAAAAAGAAAAATAAAAAGCTCCAATTAGAAGCGGCAGCCAAAATGTGCACAGCATACTCTCAACCAGAAAAACGATTAATGCCATCTTCCACTTCTATTGTAGAAGGAAGCCTTTACACTCAGTTACGTCACCAGAGAACTTATCTGGCCATGGAATGGCTGTAGCGGAATTTCCGGTGGATGTTGGACATGTCAGGAGGGCCTGCTATATAGCAGCAGCAAGCTGAGAGATATGTATGTCAATATCGCTCAGCATCTTCAGATGTTCTAACAGATGTCCTTGCACCAAAAGCGCAGTTTGCTTAGCCTCTTCTGCTGCGTCCATGATAGCAAAGTATCCTGTCAGAGTGCAGGCACTTACGGACGCAATTGCACGGGAGAGCAGGTGTGTCATAAACTGGTGAACAAAGCCAAATCCTCAGATAAGAATCAGGTTCAGGTTCATGCCAAAGGATGGTCGATGTATAATCAGAATATCAGAGATAAACCACAGTTTCAGAGTCAGTAAATATGTTGCGAAAGTCAGAACAACTAGAGTCAGGCCAAAATAACAGAACAGCTCAGTATTATCAGGTACAAGAACACAGAACAATACTTTGCAAGGGGCTGGAGTGTTTAGCTTGCTCTTATAAGGAGTGTGATTAGAAACAGTTGTACTCCCAATCGGTACTTGGGAGAGGGTAGGCGTTGTGGCGCTTCGGAGTTGTAGTCCATGGCAGCCATGTTTGAAGGCTGCCATGAACTCACACTGTCGCTGACAGGTTTTGGGTGAACTTTTTTTTTTAATCACTGTAGCAGCATTGTGTTTTCATACAGTTCTTATGGTACACATTTTGATGATGCATAAAAATTAAACATGTAGGCCTAGGTATTTTATTTTTGTTCCATGTCTCCCTAATATGTCCCAAGTCTCCCAACTTAATGTCCCATGTCTTGCCTCAGTGTCTCAGGTCTCCCTGCAAAAAATAATGACAGAAAAAGTGAAGGCTGAAGGCCTGCATATGTGACAAGCTGAGAAACTAATGTTGTGGTAAGAGGGTATAGTAAATACTCTCTAATGCAATATGAATGTGATGCTACCTGCAAAGAATTTCACACAATCTTCAAAAACTGAAAACTTGTCCCAAGTCTCCCCACTCTCCCATACCATATAATTGTTGCCTGGCAGTGGGTGACAAACTGGAATTCAGCAGTGTGTGTGTGTGTGTGTCCCCTGAAGCAAAGTCCTCCATTATGGAGTTAGAAAGCTTTGCAAATATACAACATGGCTATTAAAAAAAATACAATGGGATTTGTAAATACAGGTACTATATACAAATAAATGTAGGGCAGGTTCCACAAATGCAGATGTCCCACCGCTCCCAGATGTTCTGGGAGTCTCCTGCATATTGATAATGGTTCCTTAATGACTGGAAATTTTTTACAGTATCCTGCAAATCAATTTTTTAGAGAGTGAGCAAGTGAAAGTGAGGGGGCTGAGAGAGAGAGAGAAAGAGAGAGAGAGTTATATGCAATGTGAATTATATCGCATGGTGTTGTCAGGGATATTGGTGCTAGCTCCATGAAATGAGTTTTTGCAGGGTGGAATTTCTGTAAATGTAAAATAATGCAAATAAATAAGCAATATTTTGCACGTTTGTGTCCTCAGTTGTAAATATGCAACACTTTTTTTTCTACTTTGACAAGTACACCACAACACATATCATTTGTATATCATGTGACTTTGGGCTTCGTTATTTCACTTGTATGAGTTGCAAATGCCGTTTTTTTCACAAATGGGCTGATCTCTAATACAGCAGGTGGCGCCAAATGGACATCTACCTTCCATTCGGCTCATTTAGCCTTTCAAAAGAGTTGCTTCAGATTTCTCCAGATCCAGTAAATGTCACTTTATCAACTTTTAGTTTGAATAACATTAGTTGAACATTTTTTTAAAGTTAACATTAGTTGTGATGAAGAGAACAATACATTATCTGTTTTATTAAGGTTGCTAAACACATGACAGAAGATTTACTGTCCTATTGGGGAAGAAGAAATTCTTGAAATGTTTTGTGCTTTGCATAAAAAGTATACTGTAGTTTCCAGTAATTTCTAATACTCTTGTCTCCTCCTACCTTGATATTTCCTGAACCACATGTTTTATCCTGCCTATCCTGTCTGCTGTCAGTAACATCATGGAGAACACAAGCTCGAAACAGCCTCCAAACATGGACACTTCAAACTGCACTTCCCACGAATCACAGCACCCTCTGTCCCCTGTATATTAATTACACCTGTCACTCGTTTCCTTGTCAATCAGCTCAGCTATTTAAACCCCTCACTCACTCTCACTAGACACGAAGTATCGTTCAGTGTTTTCTCTCCTGTCATACTGAGCCGTTTACATTCTGCCTGACCTCTCATATTCTCATTTTCCCTGACCTCACATTCTTGCCTTGCCTTCAAAATTCTGTTTGCCGATCGACCGACCCTTGCCTGTATCTCTGACAATGAGTCTCATCTTCTGATTTGGCTTAGTCTACAGTTTGTTTCTCCCGCTCTCCCCTGCGCCTACATCCACAAGTGCCTGCACCCTGACAGGATACTTCGCCATCTGTGGATGCAGCAGAGGAGGCAAAGCAGACTGCTCTGAATGCTCAAGGGCACCTCTTAGGAGAACATCAGCAGATGCTCAGTGGCCTCAAAACCAGGATGGCACAGCTTGCTGTTGTGATGTTGCCAGCCATCCCAATGTGCCTCAAGTCCTCCACGAGCGCCAATAAGCTTATCTTGCTACCCGAGAAATACGACGACGATGCTGCCAGTTATAAGGAATTTCTGCTCCAGTATTCTTTGTATTTCTCATCTCTCTCCAGTTTATCTGAGGAGCAAAAAGGCACCAAGTTTCTCTCACTACTGACCAGAAGAGTCCTGCAATGGGCATGTGCTGTGTGGGAACGCAGAGGTGAGCACACAACGTCTTATGACCATTTCCTCTAATTATTCAAGTGAGTCTTCAGTCACAAACCAGAAGGCATCGAAGTTGGTGAAAGTCTGCTTACGATCAAACAGGGTTCAAGAAGAGTTGAAGAATACGCCCTGGACTTCTGAACCCTCGTGGCAGGCAGTGGCTAGAACGAGCCAGTGCTGAAAGCGGTTTTTCGCCAAAGGCTCCATGCGAAAGTATAGAGTGAGCTTGCATGAACACCTCACCCTGGATTCACTCATTGATCTGGCCATCCGACTGGACCACCTAATCAACAGTTGACCGTCTCTAAAGAGTACCGCCATGCCAGCTCCTGTCACCAACACACCTACACCCATGGAGATATCGCAAACTCGATTGAAGTGCTCTGAAAGAGAAAAGAAAGTGCGAGGGTCTCTGTTTCTACTGTGCAGATTCCAGTCATCTCAATTCCAAGTGCCCTGTTCATCCTCCATGCGCCAGTCCCGTCGAAACTTTGCCCTGCCCAGTGAGTTCTCTGACACCATTTAAAGCTCAGTCCTTTCAAATACCAATCTTGTTGAAGCTATCCTCATCAACACACATGCTATCTGCATTTGTTGACTCAGGAGTGGAGGGGAAGTTAATCGCCAGTGCAATCATCCAGAAGTTCAGCCTGCCCACTAACATCCTGCAGAGACCATTCAGCATCAGCACCATCGACAGAGGTCCCACAGGGGACGGACTCATCACCACTCACATGTCCCCACTGTACATTCAGATGGGAGCCCTCCACTCAGAGTTCATCTCACTTCTGGTCACCTCCACAGTACATCACGACATTATACTGGGCTATCCATGGTTACAACTCCATGGCCCATTGGTTTCCTGGCAAACTAAGGACATTCTCCAATGGTCACCCACTTGTTCTCAGAACTGCCTCCTTTGTCCCCAATTGACCCTCTCCTCCACATCTGTGGAGAGTCACTTGCCTGACTCACTGGATAACATTCCCGAATGCTACATGGACATGAAGGAGGTCTTCAGTAAGGGAAAAGCTTGTGGCCTACCCCCGCATCGCACCAATGACTGCACTATCAATCTCCTCCCAGGTACTTCCCCTCCATGCAACCGCATCTATCCTCTGTCACAGACTGAGCAAGCCGCTATGGACGAATATGTGCAGGAAGCTCTAAAACAGGGGTACATCCACCCGTCCACCTCACCAGCCTCAGCGGAGTTCTTCTTTGTGGAGAAGAAATGGGGTGGTCTTCGACAGTGTATTGACTATAGGGGCCTGAACCAAATAATGGTAAAATACCCTTATCCTCTTCCACTGGTTTCTTCAGCCCTAGAACAGCTATGTACAGCTAAGATCTTATTTAAGCTAGATCTACACAGTGCTTACAACCTAATCCAAGTCAGAGAAAGGGACGAGTGGAAGATGGCCTTCAGCACCACCACTGGCCATTTTGAGTACCAGGTGATGCCATATGGCCTCTCTTCGGCACCCAGTGTCTTCCAATGCCTGATAAATGATATGCTCCAAGATCTTTTGGGGAGATTTGTCATGGTGTACATTTACAACATCCTGATCTACTCTCCAGATGAAGAAAGCCATGTTGGACATGTCAGATTGGTACTCACCCATCTTCTAGAAAACCACCTGCATGTGAAAGTTGAGAAGTGCGAGTTTCATGTGCGTCAGATCTCCTTTTTGGGGTACATAATCAGCATGGAGGGAGTCAGTATGGACCGTTCCAAAGTGTCCACCATCACATCCTGGCCTGTGCCCTCTTCCATCAAGGAACTTCAACATTTTCTGAGCTTTGCCAACTTTTATCGGTGATTCGTCAAGAACTTTAGTACTATCACTGCACTGCTGACTTCCCTCCTAAAGTACGGACCCCAATGCCTCCAGTTGACTCCAGCAGCTGAGGAGGCCTTCAAAGAACTCAAGACTGCTTTTACTATGGTCCCTATTCTTGAGCATCCTGAGCCAACTTGACCTTTCATTGTGGAAGTGGATGCATCCAAGACCCGGGTAGGAGGCATCCTCTCCCAAAGCTTTGGGGAGAAGCCCAAACTTCATCCCGTGGCATTCTTTTCCAAGAAGCTTACACCCATGGAAAGGAACTATGACATTGGCAACAGAGAACTATTGGTGATCAAATTAGCCCTGAAAGAGTGGAGACATTGGCTGGAGGGAGCCACGCATCCTTTTGTTATCCTCACAGATCATAAGAATCTTGAATATCTCAAGAAGGCAAAATATCTCAATCCACACCAAGCTAGGTGGGCATTGTTTTTCAGACATTTCCACTTCACAATATCATTCTGTCCCGGCACCAAGAATATCAAGGCCGATGTCCTGTCCAGGATTCACAGTTCCTCTCCCCATGAACCTGAAACTCACCCCATCTTGGCACCCAAATGTTTTGTTCAGGCCATCACATGGGACCTGGATAAGAAGATAAGGGATTCACAACCATGGATGCCTCTGGAGGACTGTCCCCCAGGTCTCCTACATGTCCCACATAACATCCGAGGCAGGCTCATTACTTGGGCTCATGCATCACCCACCACTGGTCACCCTAGTAGTCACCGCACACACCAGCTGCTCAGAAACAAGTACTGGTGAGAGGAAATGATAACCAAAATTAACCACTTTGTTTCCTCATGTTCCAAGTATGCTCAGGCCAAGATGCCACGAACTCCACCCGCTGGAAAATTATGCCCTCTTAATATCCCAAAGACCCTGGTCTTACCTAGCAGTGGACTTCATCACCGACCTACCACCATCCCAAGGCAATATGACCATACTGGTTATCATAGACAGATTATCCAAAGCCCTCAGACTCATCCCATTACCAGGTATACCCACAGCCTTCCAAACCGCCAAACTCATGTTTCAGTATGTATTCAGTAATTTTGGCATCCCACAGGACATTGTAAGTGGGCCCCAGTTTATCTCCCAACTCTGGTCTTGTTTTATGGAGCAATTAGGAATTTCAGTAAGTCTCACCTCTGGTTACCATCCTCAGTCCAACAGACACGTCAAATGGGCCAACCAGGAAGTGGGGTGCTTCCTTTGTCTCTTCTGCATGCAGAACCAGGGGGACTGGGCATGATTACTTCCATGGGCTGAGTATGCACAAAATTTACTCAAGCACTCAGCAATTCAACTCACCTCATTTCAGTGCATACTTGGCTACCAACCTCCCCTGTTCCCATGGGATGATGCACCCATTCAAGTACAAGCAGTTGACACCTGGTTCTCGCAGAGCCAAAAGATTTGGGAGGAGGTCCACCAAAGGATTGAAGTAGTCAATGCTAAGTATAAGTGGTACACCAATAAGCACTAGAGCAAGAATCCAGAATACTCTCCAGGTGTCCAGGTATGGGTTTCCACTAAGGAACTGAAGGAGCCCCACACCTGTGAGAAACTTCAAGCACGCTACATTGGACCATTCAAAGTTCTCTGTCGCATAAACTAGGTTTCATACAGATTTGAACTCCCACCCCACAGCTATATAGTACACACGTTTCACATATCCTGCCTAAAGCCAGCCATCCAAGGCTCTCTGTCAGAGAATACCCCTACCCAAGAAACTCCCCCACAAGCATAGAAGGGGAACCTATCTACCAGGTAAGCAAGATCCTCAACTCCAGACGTAGACAGGGACAACTGGAGTACCTGGTAGAATGCGAGTGTGTTTTCATAGTCTTTATATAGGCATGCTGACTGTGCCTTAATCCTGTGCAGGTGTGCATCATTAATGGCAGGTGCAAGAGTCCACTTGGCATGCACACTGTCCGGAGTGAACCCCAAGAGTCAGTCTAACGCATGCGCCAAGGTGAGTAAGTGTGACAGACCCCCCGAAGAGCTCTCTCCAGGAGTTTAAATCCATCTTCCCTGGCCCCGGGGATGAAAGCCTGATGCTGGATGGTGTGCCATCGGTGCACTTCTCTGTGCTGATGTGGCACCAGATTCTGGACTCAGGTGGGGGCTTGGACTTTGGCTCTGAACAGGACCTGGAGTCTGGACTAGCCGTGGGCTCAGGCTCCAGACCAGACTTGGACTCTGGACTGGATGTGGGGTCGAGCATGGGCTCAAGCTCTTGAGTGGACATGGGCTTGAGCTCTGGACTGTACATGGGTTCTGGACTGGTTACGGACTCGAGCACTTGACTGAACATGGACTTGAGCACTTGACTGGGCATGGGCTCTAGCTCAGGACAGGACTTGGGTTCTGGACTGGACGTGAGGTGAAGCATTGGCTCAAGCTCTTGACTGGACATGGGCTCAAGCTCTGGATCGTACTCGGGTTCTGGACTGGTTACAGACTTGAGCTCTTGACTGGACTCAGGCTCGGGCTCGGGACATAGACTTAGGCTCTGTCTGTGCATTGCTCCTGTCCTGGTCAGGGCCCAGCGGTGGAGTGATGACATCTTCATAGCCGGAAGGTGGCAAAATGATGATGTCTTCATAGCCAGGCGGTGGCGGAGTGATGGCGTCTTTATGGCTGGGCAGCGGCGGAATAATGGCATCTTCATACCTGGCACCCCATACCCCCTATCCACACCTATTACTCTTATTTTAATGACTTGTGAAATCCACACCTATTACTCTTATTTGAATTACTCATGAAATCATCACTGCATAGCTATAAGACACACATCAAAAGAAAGTGTGGAAATAGAGAATTCTAATGATTCTAGTCACTGGTGATTCTAATGATTCTCAAATACTGACAAATATAGAAATATAATGATTCACTTCAGAGGTGGGAAACCTTCTCACAGACAGGGGACAGGAGGTCTGAGGCATAGACCCTGAGGAGGACATGACGACATTTGGAAGCTTGTCTAGACTCCAAGCAATTGATATATGGATAGCAAACCCAACACCTCCAGTCCTGGACTGACCCACAGGCTTACCAATACAATAGAATGTGTAGCCTGCACCGACCTGCTCCAGAGTGGACATTCCAGAGAATCTGGTTTCACTGAGTGCTGCTATATCGATGTTATATTTGTCGAGCATTTTTGCCACTAGGGCCGTTCGTTGTTCTGGCCTAGAATTGCTATCCAGAAGGGTCCGGACATTCCATGATGCAAAGCTCATGATGTGCTTCTCTGTAGTTTTTTGACCACAGATTGTGGATGCCCAGCCAGGTGTGGTGAACTGGTAGGGTTCATATGGAGTAGGCATTGTTTATGATCCCTTTTCAGTACTTTTTGCCATGTTGGGAGAGTATCGCTGTCCCTAAAAAGTGGTGCTTTGTCACCCATGCAGGATACGAGTGCCACATCTACCCTGGTCTACAGCAAATGACCATCACATGTGGCTCGCCTGAGTGCAGAACTGTGCCTAGGGACTCCAAGCAGCATCCTCAGCCTGTCCCTGTCACCACTCCCCCATCACCACAGGACTTTGTCAAATAAATAAAAGGCCAGATGGATGGAAAGTCACCTAGTGTCACAGGATGACCTGCTCCTGAATTGATTAGAGTGAGAAAGGTGTGTGCACTCCCAGTCCCACTCTCTCATCCAATATGTGCCATCTGCTATCTGGTGCAAAGGCTACCATGAAATAAGCGACATGCAAGGATGCAGGTTATATTTTGGAGTGTCCTTCCTCTAGGTAGGCTGCCTTCTGAGGCTTGAGAGCCCCACCTGCCCAAGTATTGCATATTGGTTGTTGGCTCGGGAGGTGCTCATCCGCCCTTTGACAGGTCTTGTTTTTAATCCTGCTGGGTGACATGCTATCTTCCTCACCAGTGTACACTGGTGGGGGAGCCGGTTTAGATGCCAACTACCCGTCCATGCAGCAGGTGGTACTGGGTTACAGTGTTACCAGTAGCAGAGCCAACGACCCTGACCTGACCCTAAGAAGAACAGGTTAAGAAAAAAATTGTTCTTAAAGAGGTTAAGAACAAATATACAGTACAATGTACAGTACAATTGTACAGTACAATGAGAACACTGAAGAAAAAGAAACAAACACTAGCAAAATCTAACAAAAACACTAACTAATAATCCTGTTTGAGTACATCTATCCAGCTCTTGCTATCAAGCAGCTCATTGTGTCCTAAATTGTTGTGATCAAGTCACACTGATGAACATCTAACCCAATATTATGATTTTCACGACATAATTATATCTACTTACAACTTCGCATTTTCAGAGAGACACATATTACACTGCAGCACATTCAAAATTGCTAGAATAAATGAGTTCAACAGACTTTAATTGTTTTAAAAAATGTAAACAATGTAGACATGTAGTCATACAATTTTCTATGAATTTCTTTTTTATAATTTTTTTTTATTCATTACTTATTATTATTCACAACATTTATTCAAGACAGTACAATAAATCTTTGTACTGGACTCACACTCCTACATAAAATCCAAAAAGGATTTTTATTAAAGAAGAAAAAGAATCATGATCCGATAACCAAACGACTGTTTCTACCCATAATGCATACAATTGGAAACACTGAGCATCCGAATGTGTCCTGAAATTGAAAATCTGATCCAGTTTCTTTGAAAGCTCTGTCTACTATAGATCCTCACTGCTTCAGCTAATCTGGTGACCAAGCTCCTAAGAGGCTAATTCTATATGCAAATCAGTTCTCAGAATTTAAAGAAACAAACAAACAAAAAAAGCAGAAATTTGCATCACACATGGAAGAGACTGATTTCCATTTTGAAACAACACAAGTGGCCTTTGTAACCCTCCTGTTGTTTTCTGGTCAACTTTGGCCAATTTGCTATTTCGTCTATCATAACTATGGTTTCTCTAACCTAACTGGAATAAATCTGACTAACTTTGTCCTTGTGCATCTGAATTAAACATAATGTTTATGATAACTGGGGTCATTGACTTCAGAAATTTGTTCACATTTTCTACATCTGTGGTGTTCCATGCAGATCTGACCTGCCATTGAAAATGAATGTGCAAGAGTGGAAAATCACTCAACAAGGGTTTTCTCTGATTGTTGGTCTCCAATTCCCCAAATAAAATATAAACTGTTTATTTTACTCAAAAATGTTGGTGAGGGAAACAGAGGAGATGAGGACGTGATGGGCAGATATGGTGTAAGAGAGAGAAATGTGGAAGGGCAAATGGTGGTTGATTTTTCAAAGAGGATGAATTTG
>JAOANJ010000022.1:66756511-66766680 GCA_026413345.1 Ariopsis seemanni | reverse complement strand
GTCCACTAAACAAAAATAATTGGGTGTTGGGGAAAATTCTTTTTATGACCTACACTTGAAAAATCTGAAAGGCAGTTATTTGAGCTTTCAGAACTGCAGTTGAAAAGTGAAGTCATAATATCTGTGATACCCTCTAGTGGTTGGCAGCAGTACAATTTCTAATCCCATTCAGAGGTCACTTTAATAGGAACACCTGTACATCTGCTCTTTTATGCAGTTATCCAATCAGCCAATCACATGGCAGCAGCACAAGAGCTTCGTTAATGTTCACCTCAAATATCAGAAAGAGGAAAAAGTGTGATCTCTCTGACTAACTGTGGCATGGTTGTTGGTATCAGATGGGCTGGTTTGAGTATTTCAGAAACTGCTGATCTCCTGGGATTTTCACACACAGCAGTCTCTCGAGTTTACACAGAATGGTGTGGGGGAAAAATGCATCTTGTCCTGTTGAGAGAGATCAGAGGAGAATGATTGGGCTGGTTTGAGACAGGATGTCAGTAGTAACTCAAATTAGCACTCTCAGAACACAAGACACATCAAACGCTGAGCTGGATAAAATACAAAAGCAGAAGACTACATCAGGTTCTACTCCTGTAAGCCAACAACAAGAATCTGAAGTTATCATGGGCAACAGAGTTACCCAAACTGCACAGCTGAAGACTGGAAAAAGAACAGGTGATTTTTTTTTTTCTTCTAATCTTCAACTGTCCAGTTTTGATGGGTCTGTACTCATGATGACCTCAGATTCTTGCCCTCGGCTGACAGGAGTCAAATCTGATGTGATCTTCTGTTATTGTAGCCCATCCACCTCAAGGTTCAATGTTTTGTGCCTGCTGAGATGCTTTTCTGCTCACCGTGGCTGTAAAGGGTGATTATTTGAGTTACTATACCCTTCCAGGCAGCTCGAACGAGTCTGGCCATCTTCGTCTGACTTCTCTTATCAGCAAGGACTTTCTACCTACAGAACTGTCACTCACGCAGTGTGTGTGTTTGACGTGAAAATTATCTGAAGCTCTTTGACCTGTATCTATCAGGTTTGATGAATTGTGCTGCTGCCACATGATTAGCTGATAGGATAACCGTATAAATATAAATATAAATATAAATATGAAGTTGTACAGGTGTTCCTAAAAAATTAAGATGGAGTATTGGTGCACCAAAAAATACATTTAATATACATGTACATGACAATGTAGATTTTGGTAAATTAATAGTTATTCCATGAAATCTCGTTGTACATGAGCTGATAGCCAACGAGGTGCATAGCGGCGAGTCGGCTATAATCCATGTACGATGAGATTGAGTGGAATAACTGTTTTATTCTCTCCACATTAAACTGGATTTTGAGAAACAGAGCATTTTTATTTTTTTGCAAATTCAATAAATAAAAACTTTATACAAACATCCAAAAACATAATTTCCGATTAGAATGTAAACAAACCTTCGAAACGACAGAAGCATTTTGTGAAAATTGCAATAATAATAATTCTTGAAAAATAATTTTTAAAAGATACATTCTTACCATCAAATACTCTTATATTTTGTTGGGATTTTTTTTTTTTTTTTGGGAGGGGGTTGTTTTCGAGTAGAGTTTTTATCTCGTCCTTGGTTGGTTCAGCAAAACGCTCCGTCATTTTGTTTTTCTCTACTCATGGTATATGAGCTGATAGCCTAGTAGTCGAGTAGCCAATCAGAGTCCATGATTGCTCATATCCAGTGAATGTGGATAGAATATTTCATTTTAGCCAGGTGTTTTTAGAGTTCCGTTTATTGTATTATACATGACTCTGTCCCTATTTCTTCATAATAATAAATATAATATATGTTGGTTTATTTGTTACATTTTATACTCTTTATTTATTTATTTATTTATTTAACAATTTATTAGCTAATATTTAGCAGGTCATATTTGATTAGATGTCTGTGGTTGAGTTGATTCAGTTAGTGGCTGTCTTTAACCAGAGACCATCTTTTAACAGTCTTGTAAGGCTTGGTGACAAGTTTCTTTCTTTTTTTTTTTTTTCAAGTAACAGAACTGATTTTTGCTTAATGAAAAAATAAAACATTATTTTTGAATGCAAAGTAATTTCAACCTTTCTCACTGCATGTACCAGGTGTGCCGTGTAGCCTATGAGATCATGCAGACTCTGCATCCAGATGCTTCATCGTACTTCTACTCTCTGGATGACATCTACTATTTTGGTGGCCAAAACGCTCACAACCAGATCGCCATTTACGCACATCGGCCACGCGCTGCTGAGGACGTCGCCCTGGAGCCTGGAGATGTTATTGGCGTTGCTGGAAACCACTGGGACGGTTACTCCAAAGGACTGAATCGCAGACTGGGACGCACTGGCCTCTATCCATCTTACAAAGTGAAGGAGAAAATTGAGACAGTGAAATACCCCATCTACCCCGAGGCAGACAAACTACTCAACTCAGAAAATAGAGGAAAATAGACTGAAAGAGACTGAACGAGACAGTAAGAGACTCTAAAAACAGAAAGAGGCATGAAGAGACTGAAGCAGACTGAGACAGACAGAGACAGGTTGAAAATAATCCCAAAGTATTTTTTCCTGTATAAAGCTTAATGATAAAGGAGAGATAATAAGACATAGTCCATAAAGAGGGACATGCTGTCAGTGTGTGTGTGTGTGTGTGTGTGAGAGAGAGAGAGTTAAAAGATGATGTCAAGAGACAAAAATATAGTGATAGAAAAAAAATTAGATGTAAAGACATGGAAAGAAAGAATGGAAGTAAAGATACTAAGAGACAGAGAGAGATATGGAAAGAGACAAAAAGAGGTAAATAAAATGAGAGACAAAAGTGACGGTGCAAGAAGGAGACAGAAAAAAAAAGACAAAATCTGACAGAGATTTAGAAAATGACAATTACACACATTGGGAAAGAGATCGAGACAAATTCAGAGAAAAGAAAAAGCATGGCATAAAAAGGAACAAAATGAGAGGTAAACAAAAGAGGCAGAAGAATAAAAAGTGACAATGATACACACAGAGACAGAAAGAGATTGACATTGAAGAGAGACATCAGAGAGAAGGATGGAAATAGAGAAAGGGGTGGAAAGAAACAAGGAAAGAAGGCAAATTAAGACTGAATGAGACAAAAAAAATTAAGAGAGGTTTGAAAAATGTGAGCCGAAATGGAAAGAGACAAAAAGAGGCACAGTCAGAACGGATAATCAACTCTGGGACGCTGTATCAGGAAAGACAACAAAAACATTCAGAAGAATGGACGCACACTGAGGACACTGCTGTGCGTATGTTTGTGTGTATTTTTACTCGGTGAGAAATGACGGAGAAGAAAATCGAGGTCTAAAATATCCCAGCTAACCTGAGGCAAACACGCTACAGATTACAGAAACAACAACCTGTAAAGAGCCTTTTGAGACAGGGGGGATAATGAGACATAATCCACAAAGACAGACTGAGGAGACATGCTTGTGTTTTGACTTCGCATAGCCTCCTGAATGACTCTGATATGGATGAAGGCGGAGCGTCTGCGTTTGACTGCAGGCTATTTGGACTCAGCAACACCTGAGCACAATTTACAAACTTACAACTCTGCCTCGTGCTTTATAATAATTTTATTGTTATTTAATTGTCCCAGGGTGGTTTTGAGTCATTTTTATTCTTGCCTTTTAATCTCTCTTTCCTGTTTGATCACTAAGAAACTAGAGGAACCTGGTAGACTAGGGAAATCGTAAGACATAACAAGGATAACTATTAGGGTGCTTCTTATTTCTTTAATTGCGCTTCCTTGTTTTGTTTTGTTTTTTTTTTCCTTGCCTCTTAGTTCCTCCCTCTGAGGACGTGAGGAAAGGTTGCAAGCAAAGAAAGCAACAGAGGAATGGATGCCAAGCATTGTCATATTAGGTCAAATCACATCCCGATAACTCAACATCAATTACTGATGACTTCTCCGGCATGTTTTAACCTATACAGTATTTACTCTGCAGTCATCACTGACTTGGCATGTAAATTCAAGCCCATTTATTGATTTTGTAGCCATTGATTCATTATTAAGAGTACTTAGTGTTTTTGGTTCTTACCTTATTATTCGTTTGAATCTACACTTTAAAAAAATCACTGAAATTTCTTAATTCAAATGTGTATGTTAGTTCAACAAGAATGAATTCCATAAACATGGATCGTTTTCGGACATCCAACATCATGTGAGCATGTTTTTTTTTTTTTTTTTAAACCCTGGAATAAAACCAAACTCCACGCATTCATCCAAGCTCAGGATCAAATCAAGGACCCTAACCTTGTGACCCAACATTAACCAGTGTGCTATTGTGCCCCACATGAGTTAATTAAGTTAACTTAATACTATATTCACTTCTTCCTGTCTGCACCAACATCCTTATAAGACTTTAAGACATTACTGAATCGCATTGACATCACAATCACTCTACATATTTCTAACAAGTAGACTAGATACTGTATGTGTTTAAATGAAATTTAGTATAAACAATGGAAACGTTTTGATGAGAGTATTTTTATGTAAACTATACATAATGTTTTCTCTGACAACATATTCCCTTTTTTCAGTGTAGGTGGTTTTGTGAAAATGGTAAATGTACAACCTAAGGCTTATGTCCCACATGATTTCCACATAAGTACCTTTCTCCTCACTCTAGAAGTCTCTGTGTGCATTTAATTAATTGATAAATAGTAGTTCAGATTTTTCGGCCTTCTTGGAGACAGTGAAGCAGGTGGTCAAGAATGTACATTGTTGTAACTTCCTAGTGTTTTAGGGGAACCTTCAGTGCTCATGCCAAGAACGATGAAGATACTTGGAGGGGACTTCTGTGCAAGCCACTGATTTTCAATATCACACACTTTGTTCAAACACAAGGTTGTTCCTTAAGTGTATTTGCTCCCAGAGCCCCTTGGATTTTGTGTTTGTTTCATCAGACTTGTGGCCATAAGATTTAATCACTCAGGTAAAGAGAAGGACAGAGCAGTTAAATTAGTGGCAAGTTGGATTCATCACACAAGGTGCCTGCCAGATTTATAGAGAACCTTCTCGGTTGCTTGGGTCCCCAATGAGGGACAGATTATCATGTCCAAAAGACTTCTCTCTTGTACCGATTGAGGTTGGGGACATGAAGCCACAATGGACCATAGGAGAACAGACCATTCACCAGCTCTACTAAGCAAGTGCATGTAAGTGTTGACCTCTACTGGGGATATTGTTGAGCAATGGAGAGAGCACATTGGGGAATTATTTAACCCAGTGACATTCCAACCCTTCAGGAGACAGTGCCAGATAACTCTGTTTTTTTGGAGTCCTTTACTTTGGCTGAGGTTACAATGGTGGTTACAAACAGTGACAATGTCAAAGCTGCAGCAGATTTGGCCAGAAATATTGAAGGTATTGGACAAGGTTGGGGTTGTGTTGTTAGCATGCCTCTTTAATGTTGCCTCAAGATCTAAGGCAGTTCCCTTGGATGGCAAACTGGGATGGTAGTCCCTATTTTTAAAGAAGGGGACCATAGGATATATTCCACTTATAGAATTGCACTCCTCCAGCTCCCAGCAAAAGTCAATACCAGGGTTCTAGAGAGGAGTCTGTCAGATAGGATTTAAGGGGAACAATGTGGGTTACCCCATGCTGTAGAACACTAGACCAGGCTCTTTATTCTTGTGCAACTGTGTGAGGGGTCATGCAAGTATGCTCATACATTTTACGTGTTTTTCTTTTTTTAATCATTATTTGGAGATGGTATATGATTTTGTATCTCAACATTTGTGGTGGGGGTATCGCAGAAGGTATGTAGTTATCTGGACCACTACTTCATGCAATCCAGTCTATGTATGTACACAGTGAGCACTGTGTCCATGTTCTAAGCTTTAAGTTGAAACTGTTTAATGTGTCTGTCAGACTCCATCAAAGGGCTGTTTTGTCTCTTATGTGTGGTTTACATGGACAGTATATCAAGATATAAGAGGTGTCCATTATGGGAGGCTAAAGGTATGTCTGAGACTATGGTTTTCACCTGGGAGATTGGGGTGCTCCCTTCAGGTAAGGAGATAGACCTTTGGCTTGGTGGAAATCTTGGGATCTTATTCATGAGCTTTGAAAAATAGAACACATGAGCTTGACAATGGATCAGATAAGAGGCAGCAGTGTTACAGTTACTATACTGGTTTGTTGTGGAGAAACAGGAGCTCAGTTTGAGGACAAAGCTCTGTGTTTGCCAGTCAGTTTATGTCCCTGTTCTCACTTACAGTCATAAGCTGTGGGGCATGAGTACAACTGGTGGAAAAGAGGTTCTTGACAATTTAGGAAAATGTCAAAGTAGAGTCACTGCTCCTTCAAAAGTGAGAGGAGCCAGTAGTGGTTGGTCTTCTTCTTCTTCTTGAGTCACTACACAACAATTTTAGATTAAACTGTCCCTTTCCAGTGTTGGACACATTGTTTCACACAGGGGGACAATGCTTCCAGGTCTTCTTGGGTGTAGGGATCTGGTAGATGTGGGCAAACTAGTAGATGTTGCATAGTCTGCTCCTCTCCACACAGGCAGCTGGTGTCATCATTCTCTCTATACCCCCACATCACTGGATTGGTTTTGCAGTGGCCTACAGCAGTTCTCATATGGTTAAGACATGACCAGAAGGGCCATTCTTCGCTGGAGCCAGGGGGAAGGGTTTCCTTAGGGCTGACAGACACCCTGTGCAGTGCTTGGGTAAGATGTTTGGTCCACAGGGACAGTCACTGGTTGTGAGGGCCATTGTTCAGTGGCTCAACAGAATGTATGAAGCTGTGCCTTGATTTCAGCCTCTTTCCCGTTGGCACATGGTTGAAAAGTGTGACGAGAGTCACTTTCCTGTTTCAAGGTAGTACATTGTTACAAGGATGTAATGTGGTCAGCTTCTGCTCAAGCTGTATGAAGCATGTTCTATTTAATGGAGACTACAGGGCAAACCAAGGACCTACTAGAGTGATTATATTTGTCACTTGGCTTGGGAACATCTAGGGAGTTTCCAGAAGGAGCTGTAATCAGTGGCTTGGGATAGAGAAGTCTGGGCTGACCTTCCCAGTTTCTAGAGCACAGGCTGAAGAATCTAGGTTTGAGAAGGCAATGAGGCATCAATTACAGTATTGGGAAGTACCCTGAAAAAGAGGGGGATGAGGAGAACCTATGGGACTTTAAAATGAAATGAAAGGGGAGGTGTACAATCTAGAAACTGGAATCAGTGATATTTAAAGACGAAGAAACAGGAAAACTAGGCAAAGTACAAGGAAGTCATCGGAACAAGAAGTACTAAGGAAATGGCAATTAGTGAAATGAGGGGACTCTGGGAACAAGGATAATCATGAAACTAGAACTGGGGGGGAAAGGAGAATTTGTTTGTGGGGGACTAATAAATTAGGGAAATAAGGAAATCTGATCACTGATTCTGGTTTCGAACATTCTCCAGTTCTTCAGGAGAGGAACTTATTCCTCACTCAGTTATTGCTTGCCTTTTCATTTCTTTTTAACCACCTTGGAATTTTGTGTGAACTATTAAAAATGTTTCTGATGGAAAACTGTTGATGATGTGTGATATTAGACATCCAGCAAAGTGTGGGTAAAAAAGACAAGATAGAAATATGATAACCTACTCAAATGCCAGCTCAGATTGTTGAGAACTCTTCAGTTGTGTATGGACTAATATTATCATAAGCATGCTTGAATTTTGTTCTTCTATCCCTCTGGGTCTACTACACAACTAAAACCAAATGGAATAAAAGGGGAGAATCTAGATTATTCAAACATGCCAACTCGCTTGCTTATAGATACATCATTATCACATTGTTCAGTAGGTTTCTTTTTTTTTTTAATTGTTCTTACTTTTTTTTTTTTTTCAAAATTGCCAAGACTGGTGCAGAACTTTTGAAGAGAATAACGATGACTGCTTTGTGTGTATACTAATTCAAACTAGCAAAACCAATATGACTACATATACCAGGACTAGGAACTAGAAGCAATTAGGAAACTAAGAATTTATGAAAACAAGGTGAACTAGTAAACTAGAAATAGGAGGTAGAGAATGCTCAGGAACAAAAAACAGGTAACCATAGAAGTAGGGAATTGGACATGGGAAACAAGATGAACTGTGAAACAAGAAATTGGAAACCTGAAACTGCTAGTAGAAAACAATGGTGCACAAATAGCAAAAGAAAACCACATAAATATAAATAAATACCATAAAAAAGCAAAACCACAAAAAAAATAAGCAAAAAAACCTTCATGAAAATTAGTACATAGGAAACAGGAAGCAAACAAGAGGCATCTGTGACACTAATTAGTGTTTAGGAACATCTGGATTTTGTCTTAAGGTACCTATGTGCCACTTTAAAAGCTTGTGTGTGTTTTTATTAATTTATGCTTCTACTTGCAGTATCTATTCAGTATTTGAATCTGAGATTTGTATTTATTTTATAATGAAGTATATTCTGGACCATCAGATAATGTTTTCCTACTTTATGTCCCACAGTATTGTGTTTGATACACTACAGATCAATTAAAGGGGTTGTAAGGCATTTGCTTGGTTTGTTGTGTCCTCACATTGGCCTGTCAGTTGCCAGCCTCTTACAAGAGGCTATCTTCAGCACACCTCAGCAACCACCAGCTTGCTAAGCCTGTTGCAGTTTCCCCAGACAAACAACCATTTGCACCAGGGCAATTTAGTGTAGCCTGTTAAACTAACTGCATATCTTTTGGACTCTGGAGCACCTGGAAGAAACCCACGTAGACACAGGGAGAATGTACAGCTCCACACAGAAAGACCCCAGTCGGCTGCTGGGCTTAAACCCAGAACCTTCTTGCTGTGAGGTGCCAGTGCTAACCACTGCACCACCATGCCACCTGATTCATTTGATAATGGCAGTAAAACAGGTTTTTGTTTTCACTCTGCTACTCCACATGGTTCATAGGCTATGATGTCACCAAGAGAAGTGGTTTTTATTGCCGTTTCCCCCTGACGACAATTCACATTCAATTCAGTCAGCTGTGACTAGCATGCGCTCACAGACATTGCAGGTCAGTGAACTGAAGTTCAGCAAACCTGTGCGCTGCAAGTTTTTATAAATGCCTAAAATAATTAGAGGGTACTCTGAATAAAACAAGTTTTCACACTGTTTCTATGACCTATATCATTAATTTAAAATAACTGTTGGCTTAGTTAATTGCTGTGTTAACTGACCTGGCATCCTTGGCAGCTAGCATGCTGAATAGAAGCTGATCTTTTAGGCCTCCATATCTCCCGTTATTTATTTCTGCAGAAGCTATAGAGACTGGCTACATAGACATACATGTGGCTGTATGGAAGTTGACTCTAATTCAGTATTCTTAGGAACTATAGTATCCCTAAAGCAACAATCAGTGGAGTTACTTTCATAAGGATTCTTGAATAGCTTTAGTTCTCAGCTTGTAGAATAGTCATAACGCACTATACATTTAGAGCAAATCTGAAAGTGCTGCAAAATAGAAAATAGAAACATCATTAAAAAGGCAGATAGAAACAACATAAAAATGAACAGAAATAAAGCATAATTAAGAATTATATCTTCTGCTAAAAAGAAATGTTTTAAGTCCTTTTTTTTAAACTCTCAGTTTTCTGTGGTGCCCTTCAGAGGTCTACGGTTATTTAGCACAAAAGTCTTTTAGGACAAGTTTTAAAGTATCTTAGCACAACTCTGGATTATGGTCACAATAATCGAAAAAAAAAATGAAAAAAGACAAGTCTCAAAGCTGTGGCTAGTCAGCAAATTGTAAATAATAAATATGATATAATTTAAGCTTAGCAGCTTAGTACTTTAATAAAGACAAAACAAACCTGGAAGTTGGCTGTAGCGGTGTACTGTGTCAGGGTACGTGCTGTGTTAATAATTTGGAGGGAGGATTGGTGACTAACATACGGGCTACATTCAAGATGGCGGAGTGGGGAAATACAATCACTCGTTTTCGATCGGAATCTCAGCAGTATGAGATGAACTGGCTTCACCAAAAAGTGGATTTTTTTTTCTTAACCTTTTTTTTTTTTACTAATCTTTACAACATATGTAAAACATGACACTGTTTCACCAGTGTCCTGTTTTACACCGTGGTGTGCTGGGGGGGCAGCACATCCAAGAAGGACACATCCAGGCTGGACAAA
>JAOANJ010000022.1:65078318-65091347 GCA_026413345.1 Ariopsis seemanni | reverse complement strand
CTTGTCAAAGTCGCTCAGATCCTTACGCTTGCCCATTTTTCCTGCTTCCAACACATCAACTTCAAGAACTGACTGTTGCCATGCTGCTTAATATATCCCACCCCTTGACAGGTGCCACTGTAATGAGATAATCAATGTAATTCACTTCACCAGTCAGTGGTTTTAATGCTATGGCTGATAACAACAATAAATTACTCCATATTCTTTACTAACGCTGCACAACACATTGTGTATCTGTTAACAGGCTTTAAAATATTAGGTGCCCTGTCTAATTACAAGTTTGAAGTAAGCTTGCTGTAAGTGTTTTGATAAATCATGGCATTGGTGTGTGTGTGTGTACCTTAAACACTCTGAAGCCAGTCATCCAACATGTTCTACTCTGCTCATCCTCAGCACAGAGCATCTTCAGATCCTTCAACTCTATTGTGCCCTTCGTAGGCTGTTATTAAACCACCAGGTAATAAAACATGAGTTATCCAGTTAAACTCCTCCCCAACACAAGCTCAACAACATGTTTATGGGAATCCTATCAAGAGCAAATCATTTTAGGTGTGCATGAGGCAGCCAAAAAATACCAAGTGAGAGGTTTTTTTTTTTATATTGATACTTATAGTTAAAAAAAGAATCAAAACTAATGTTTATCCTATAATCTATGTTTTGTTTGTGTTTTTCTGTTACCTTAATGCAGAACTGGTAGTCTGTGGGAGCGTTGTGCACTTTCTTGCTTGTCGTCATGGTGAACACACTGTTCCCTTCCAGATCTGAGAGCAACTGCAGATGTCTGGGCTCCTGAACATGCCACATGCAAAAGTTTCAGAACACAACCAGCACATATTAACACGTACAGCTGTACGTTCAAATGATTAAGGCAGCCCTGTCATCATAAATCAAAATAATTAAAATGGCAATTTTATATTATATTACCAGCCCTGCCAACATTTACATGTTTTGCGTAGGAGCTCCAAATTTAGCATGCGAGTACGCTGCTATGAGTGATCACTCAAAAATACACCAAAAGAGCAGGCTTTTGCTTTCACATGGAAGCAGGAGATGAGCCATATTAAAGCTAGACGGCCTTTCGATTTCATAAAATCGGTGAAATTTAGTTCCCTCTGAAATTCGGTCATTGTGATGCATGTTTATTTCTGTAATATCTCACAAAATATCAAGCCATTCTGTGGCTGGGAAATTATGTAATTTGAGGAGATTAAAGCAAATAACGTGTATGAAATCGCTCGCTTCACGCAGTCAAGTCCATGTGCGTATGCGTAGGTTTACCTGCTTCCTATTCTTTTTCTTCTTCTTTTCGGTTTTACGGCAGCTGGCATCCAGTATTCCATGACTGCCATCTACAGGTTTACCTGTGACCGTGTACTGACAGTTACATCACTCTGTCGCTAAACGAACAGCTGATCACATCGAGGTGCTCGCTGACCGGTTTTGTCCTGCGTTTCCTTTCCTTCGCAACATAACATCTTTTCTTCTCACTTTCCGTTACTGTAGTCGGTCTTTCATGTTTCATTCGCACACTGACGTCCTCCATTTTTCTCTCCTGTTTCAAATTTGTATCCCACAATGCCTTGTACGAACGGGGAAAGCCCACCACATGATGCATGATGTAGTATCTTGAACTGGGTCATGGTGAAGCAGGAAAAAAATAGCGGAGAATTTAGGGCCTCGTGACCCTAAATTCATTAATTGTTCTATTTAACAAAAACTAATAAAATTTGAAGCCTGTGATTTGAATTCATAGCTTTCAGTCCACTAAACAAAAATAACTGGGTGTCAGGGAAACTTCTTTTTATGACCTACACTTGAAAAATCTGAAAGGCAGTCTAGCTTTAATAGTGATAGTCATAGCAGCTGGTACCGTACTTCATTTGTAAATTATAACAATAAGCAAATGAATCAAGTGAAAAATAATTCAACAGAACAAGAGGAAACAATAACAATATGAAAACGAACATTCATCCATCAGTACTTTGTGTGAGTGCCACTTGAAGCCTCCACTGTTTGAGCCCTCTAGCCTGTGAGCCTAAGGCTGTGTGGTTGTGTGATGTAATTTTTGCATTCCTGCAAAAATTTCTGATGAAGCCACCGATTGTTGGCAGGCTGAAGTGTCTCCTAACGTTCAGTTTCAGTGCCTTACTGTGCAATCTGTGTGCCTGCTTATAGACCAAATATGTTTTTTTTTCCATTGATATATTTAGTAATGATTGTAAAATCTCAAGAAAAAGGAATGTGTACAAGTTCTAATCTTTCCTTCTTTGTTTTACAGCTATGTAATGTCAAATGGTTATAAGCCTGCGCCACTAGAGCTTTCTGATGTGAAACTAACACCTGGTCAGGAGGTTCTGGTTGATAAACTGGCTGAAAACGCTCATAACGTTTGGGCCAAAGATCGCATTAAGCAAGGATGGACTTATGGTATTCAGCAGGTACATTTATAATATTTTAAAATGTTGTAAGTTCAAGAAAAGATAACAGTAAAGCCATGATGAAAGACAAAACACTGTTGGAATGTACACAGGCTAATTTTCCCTTCTTGTCTAAAGGATTTAAAGAGTAGACGCAATCCTCGGTTGGTACCTTATTCTTTGTTAGATGAACGCACCAAGAAGTCTAACAGAGACAGCCTTCGAGAGGCTATCCGAACACTAATTGGATATGGATACAACATTGAGCCCCCAGATCAAGAGGGTAAGGGTGAATCTCAAGCTGTCATTATACAAACCATTATTTAATGCCAAAACACAATAAAGGCTGTAGTCTTCCTTTAATATTACCACTTTGTCCACAGCTGCCCATGTGGTGGAGAAACACAGTGTTGAAAACATTCGTTTCTTCCGTGTGGAGAAGAGCTTTGCAGTGAAATCAGGGAAATGGTATTTTGAGTTTGAGGCTGTGACTGGAGGAGAAATGTGCGTAGGCTGGGCTCGGCCCAGCTGTAGACCTGACGTCGAACTGGGAATGGATGACCAAGCCTATGTTTTTGATGGCTCCCGAGTAAGAGCACTATAGTGTTGGTCCAGCTGAATATCTGCACACATTTGGGTGTTTCATTAAAGTGAAACCTGTCTTGCAGGGTCGACGGGTACACATGGGCAGTCACTTCTTTGGGAGAATGTGGAGCAAGGGTGACGTGGTGGGGTGCATGATTAACATGGAAGATAAGTCCATGATCTTTACTCTCAATGGAGAGATCCTTATCACCAACAACGGCTCTGAGCTTTGCTTCACTGACTTTGAGACTGAAGATGGTGAGCCTGCAATAGTCACGTTAGGAAGGGTGTTTTCATTTCATGTCTATTTTACTGGTGCTAATCAGAGATTGTCCTGGGGGCAAACTACAGATCTTAAGTATCAGGAAACATTTGTGATATAATGCTAGAGATTAGTCATATGTCCTTTCTTTAGGCTTCATCCCAGTTTGCAGCCTTGGGCTCTCACAGATTGGCCGTATGAACCTGGGCAAAGATGCCAGCACCTTTAAGTACTACACCATGTGTGGCCTTCAGGAGGGTTTTGAGCCTTTCGCTGTCAACATGAACCGAGAGATCACAATGTGGTTTAGCAAACGCCTTCCTACATTCGTCAATGTGCCAGTGGACCATGAGCACATTGAGGTACTGCTAATCAGAATAGGAAAAAATTTGACTTGAAGGTATAACATTATTAGTTATTAAACATGCAACTATACGCTTAAACAATATGTTTTTTTGTTTGTTTGTTTGTTTGTTTGTTCCTTAGGTGACTAGAATTGATGGGACTGTGGACTCTCCACCATGTCTAAAGGTGAGCCATAAGACCTTTGGGACACAAGCTAGCAACAACGATATGATCTACTGCCGCTTGAGCATGCCTGTTGAGTTTTATTCCAGTCCCAGGAAAATCACTAATATGAACGAGGTGATCGGTGATGGCCAAAAAGCTAAGAAAGATGACAGTGGAAAGATTGATTATAGCAGCATTACAAAGGTACAAATTAGATCTCAAATTACCTCACAGCATCTGTATTGTACAAATGATACCATGTTGGTTTTCTAAAGCAATGTTGCATTACAAGCTCAATGGAATTCATCTATTAGAAGGTAAGGCTGAACTTGTTTCTTTGCCTGTGTTTCAGTATTTCTACTCAGTGAGAGTGTTTGCAGGTCAGGACCCTGCTTCAGTATGGGTAGGCTGGGTAACACCAGACTACCACTACTACAGCAAGAAATTTAACCTGAGCAAAGTACGCACAGTGACTGTAACTCTTGGGGACGAGCGTGGCCGTGTTCATGAGAGGTCAGTTCATCATTTAAATGGTTCTTGATATTCATCAAGATATGCCAGCATATTACCAATTACAATAGTATTGGAAAATGCCAAATTGTAAAAGTGTGGTGCACTGTTCAGTGTGTTTCAACCTGCTCTTTCAAATACCATATCTTTAATATATCATAATATATACTATACGGCCAAAAACACGTGTACACCTGACCATCACACATGTCTAGAATGTCTTTGTATATTGTAGCATTAATATTTCCTCTTTACTGTGACTAAGGGCTCCAAATGTTCCAGCATGACAATGCCCCTGTGCACAAAGCTCCATAAAGACATGATTTATCAAGGTTGGTGGAGAAGAACTTGAGTGGCCTGCATAGATCCCTGACCTCAACCTCACTGAACGTCAGTGTTGTGCAAGTTCACACTTAACAAGAGCTAGCTCAATGTTCAGTTCACATAGATAAAAAATTAACTAGTTTATGTTCGTAGTTCGCAGTCCCAAAAATGAACTAGCCTAGTTCACGTTCATTTCTTCTGATTTTGTTCCAAATCCAAAGTGAAATTTTTGATCAGCAATTAAAATATCAAATTTCACCTGCCCTTAGAAAGCTCTTGGAATCTACTTTATTGATATAAGCAAATCAGTAGTGTCCCAACCAGTGCATTAGAGTGCACTGCTGTAAGACAAGGACTGCACAAGAAAATCGAGTTGGTCATATACTAATTTTCTAAGGCATGGTCCTGAGACATCATAATACATCATTTTATATTGCAGTATGAAAGTAAAAATGATGTCTATTATCCCTGATTTTATCATCCAGTGGAACAATAAAATCAGCTTCAGGTCACCCTCTAAAATGTGTTGAAGAATTCATCTATTTGGGAAGTAAAATCTCCAGTACTGAAAGTGATGTAGATGTACTCATTGGTAAAGCATGGGGTGCAATTGACAATTTGTCAATAGTCTGGAAGTCAAACCTTCCTGCTGATATGAAGAGAAATTTATTTCAAGCAATTGTAATATCTGTTCTGCTTTATGGCTGTGCCGCATGGATTCTGACATCGGAACTTGAAAAGAAACTAGACAGAACGTATACCAGGATGCTAAGATCTGCCCTGGAGGCAACATTTAACTAATAAACAACTCTATGGACACCTACTACCCATCTCTGATGTCATTCGTGAAAGAAGAACACACTTTACAGGCCACTGCTGGAGGGCTAAGAATGAAATCATTAGTGATGTTCTACTGTGGGATCCTAAACATGGCCGAGCAAACACTAGAAGACCTCCTAAAATGTACGCTCAGCAACTATGCGATGACATTGGATGCTATCCTTCAGACTTACCTGGGATGATGAACGACCAGAACGGACAGAGGGATCGAGTTCTGGAACTCCGTGCAACTAGCTTGATCCGATGATGATGATTATCCTTGCTTCTGGTATGTGAGCATCACTGACTCTCGCCAGAGTGATCATTAGTTGCAAACTGATTCGTTCAGTTCACCATTCACAAAAAAATATGAACAATACTCATTTAGCACATTCATGCACAACAGTGCTGAACACCTTTGGGATGAATCGGTATGCTGACAGTGCACCAGGCTTCCTCAACCAACATCAGGGACCTCACTAATGCTCCTGTGGCTGAATAAGCACAAATCTGCACAACCACATGGCAAAATCTAGTGGAAAGCCATTCCTCAGGGGTGGAATGAGTGGGATTGGTCAGGTGTCTACAGATTTTTGGCCATATAGTGTATGCATGTTGTATGGTATTTTGCACCATGTTCTGAGTCATTCATTGTGTTCTATCTGTGCTGTTTGTCCAGTGTGAGAAGGAGTAATTGCTACATGGTGTGCGCTGGCGACATTTCTAGTAGCTCTTCTGGACGAAGTAATATTGACCTCATAATTGGATGTCATATTGATCTGGCCTCTGGCCTCGTCTCATTCACTGCCAACAACAAGGAGCTGCCTACTGCATATCAGGTTACGTTATCTTCCAAATCATATCTTAATAATAAAGGAATGTATTCAACCACTTAATTTCTAAAGATATGTCATAAGTCCCATGAAGAATGTCCAGTTTCACAATTGTGATGTGCAGATTCTTAGCTTGCTTTTCTGGATGGCCTATTCATTTTATTGAAATTCATTCAAATTTATGCAACTAACAATGCCAGTTTTTTTCTGCTCTTAGGCAATGGGATTTTGCAAGTCATTACTTTTAAAGCGAGACGGCCTTTCGATTTCATAAAATTGGTGAAATTTCGTTCCCTCTGAAATTTGGTCATTGTGATATATGTTTATTTCTGTAATATCTCACAAAATATCAGACCGTGGCTGGGAAGTTATTTAATTTGAGTGGATTCCCGAGCAAATAATGTGCATGAAATCGCTCGCTTCGTACAGTCAAGCAGACAAAGGAAGTCCATGTGTGCATGCACAGGTTTACCTTCTTCTTCTTTTGGATATTACGGCAACTGGCATCCACAGTGTTGCATTACTGCCATCTACAGGTTTACCTTGACCCTGCACCGACAGTTCCATCATTCTGTCACTAAACCCACAGCTGATCACACCGAGGTGCTCGCTGACCGCCGATATTTATTAGTTTGGTCCTGGGTTTCCTTTACTTCGTGTATAACATAATGTCTTTTCTTCTTGCTTTCCGTTACTGTAGTCGGTCTTTCACATTTCATTCGCACACTCACGTCCTCCATTTTTCTCTCCTGTTTCAAATTTGTATCCCACAATGCCTTGCATGAACGGTGAAAGCCCACGACATGATGCATAACATAGTATCTTCAATTACATCATGAAGAAGCAGGAAAAAATAGCAGAGAATTTAGGGCCATGTGGCTCTAAATTCATGAATTGTTCTATTAAAAAAAAACAAACTAATAAAATTGGAAGTCTGTGATTTGAATTCTTTACCTTTCGGTCCACTAAACAAAAATAATTGGGTGTTGTGAAAATTCTTTTCATGACCTACACTTGAAAAATCTGAAAGGTAGTCTACCTTTAATAGTTTACCTTTTTTTTTTTTTTTTTTTTTTTTTACAAACTTTTATAGGTGGAAATACCCAATTTTTGGCCAAAACAGTTTGTCTTTGCAGGTTCTGTTCTCCAAAATTCAGCCTCAGCAACATCTCATGCGTTTTCTCCAACCACCACACAAATAACCTGGGTCTGATTTCCTGTCTGCAAGCAACAAGAAAATAACTGGCTGATGCAGATATGATTGATGGAAGATGTCCAGAATGGTGTCCATGGTTGCTTCACTCCCCTCTCCAATGCCTGATGGTTTTAAAGGAAATGTTCTTAATAGTGAAAACGCTTGCCCCTGTGAAATTCAGAATGTCACATTTAATGCTGGCTGATAATTGGTTAAATATTTCACCAGTGTCTTCCATCACTTATATTTGACAGGTAGCAAAATGGCCCCATTTATCTAATGGAAATGACTGCAACACTGTCCACGATGTTGGACACTACTATCCAGAGCAGTAGCAGTCTTACTTTCCCATCTCAGGTATGGGCTGAGCAAGATTTATGCTCCATCAATCAGTATGGATCATTATGTATTGAGGTGTTGGGACAACAAGTGTGCCCTCTGTCCATGGGTCATTAAATCTGACATCCTGCAGTAACTGGAGGATTTACCCAGAGCGGACACATTCCATTTTAAATAGATTCTGCTGGAGCTGATCCCATGATCACTTCCAGACCAATTTCCCGCTATTACATGTTTCCTCTAGTTAAACAAAGGCTCACAGACTTGAGCACTTGTTTATTTGCGGCAAATAATCCTGAAAACAGAGTTCCACAATCAAGATGTGAGATGTTAGGCCTGCCAGGCAGCAAAAACATCGCTGAGAAGAATCTGCTGGTGAACATAGTCTCACTTATTCACTAAGAAGTTAGTGACAGCTTTATGCCGTTTAATTGAGAAAACACAGCTACAACATTCGGCTCATACACGGCAGAACTTTGTGGTGAGAAACAATAAAAAGGCCAGGGCTTCATTTTAATTAGCACCCTTGAGCCTCGAAGCAGTTGTAAAAATTCCCTCAAATATTGGAACATGATACTGCTCGTTTCTACCAGAGATAAGTGCTTTTCCAGTTGTCAGCTGGGTAGAAATAGTTTGGGTGTTGGAAATTTAGTATACCTGGCCCATGAACACTATCATCTGTCTGAGTCTGGACAGATGTGAGTGTCATGTCTGTAATATGTTTCTACCTTTTCTGTGGGCTGTTTGACTGATTTTAGGTTGTTGGTCCACAATATATGGCATCACGAAGGGCACAATGACAGGTTCATGGTTTCTGAGATGATCTTAGCATTAACAGTACAAGGCAAAAGATCCTTAAGCCAATCTGTCGGGAAAGTCATGACCCCTATGTTCACACAAGCAAACAAAGCAGTAATAGGTGAACATTGTTTTTCTATGTATGGGCAGTTGTACTGTGTATGACCAGGATAAAGCAACAGATTTTCTCAATCCTATGCAAATTACGTCTGAAGCAGTAAAGCAGCAAATCCAACTGATTTGGTCTGACATTACTTTACATTAATGGCATTTAACAGACTTTTATCCAGAGCAACCTGAGGAGCAGATGGAGGTTAGGTGCCTTACTCAAGGACACTTCAGCCATTCCTGCTGGTCCAGGGAATTGAACCAGCAACCTTTTGGTCCCACATCTACTTCTCTAACCGTTAGGCCATGGCTTCCCCACAAATGGTTAATTGAATCAATCTTATAGTGTGTGTGGTCTGATGTTTCTTCAGTTTCTCAAACACAACGGTAGTTCCTACACGCTCAGAAAATGAAGTATATTATTGTACCTTTAGGGGTACAATAATGATCCAGCTCGTCACTGGATCAGTACCTGCTAAGCTACTTATTTGTACCCTTTAGATACTGCTTGGGAACATGTGTATCTTTTTGTCCCTTAAAAAGGTACACATAGTTATCTTGAGTCAGCACGGTGGTGTAGTGGTTAGCACAGCAAGGAGGTTCTGGGTTCAAGCTCAGTGGCTGCTGGGGGCCTTTCTGTGTGGAGTTTGCATGTTCTCCCTGTGACTGCATGAGTTTCGTCCAGGTGCTCCGGTTTCCCCACAGTCCAATGCAGGTTAGGCTAATTGGTGGCTCTAAATTAAATGTGAGTGTGAATGGTTGTTTGTCTCTGTGTTAATCCTACGATGACTTGGTGACATGTTCAGGGTGTACCCTGCCTCTTACCCATAGTCAGCTGGGATAGGGTCCAGCTTGCCTGCGACCCTGTACAGGATATGCAGTTAAAGCGAATGGATGGATGGAATAAGAATATACAAGAATAACTGTGGAAGGAATTCCTTCATGAGGAGGCAGGAATGGGATTAAAAAAGCTTGACTCAAACACACCTCTCTACTTCATCCCAACTAATATCAAAGTGTTAACAGTTAATTAAAGGGGAAAAAAAGCATTGTCTTGTGCAGTTTACTGTTGCATTGGCTTCAGACTATGGATGTATATTTAATTGGTTACTTTACAGTCTGCCCCAGCTAGTCAACAGCTCCCAACAGCGGTGACTGGCAAATGTATTCATTATCAAGTTTATGCAATCCCTAGGCAGCATGAATACACACAGCAGGACATGATCTTCACACCTACCAACACCCTACACTCAAATACATACAGATTTATGGCAGTTTATTTTTGTCTGACAGGAACATGAAGGTTGTTTTTCATTTACCAGGCTCTGGTAGGAACATCCTCTTTGATGTGGTGGAGAAGATGGCATGATTTGCTCGCTCTGTCAGCAGGACTGGAGAACAGCATCAGGAGCATCAGGCGGTACTTTTCATGTGCAAGCTCATAACATGGGAGTTCAAGGAGCTGCTCAGTTATGTCAGGATCGGTATGAGGACCAAGATGTCCCTTGCTTGTCCTTCATCGTTATGTCATTAACTCTCAAAGTAAAACTGAGGCCATAAGTTTTGACTTCAGCCTGTCTTCTCCATTTTTTTTTAGACTTGGCTTCCAGGTCATTAGAATGCCAGGGAGGGGAAAAATAGATAGAAGATGAAAGATGAGTCATTACCCAAGCACATTTGCGTCAAACTTGTTGGGACGGTGCCACATATGAGACACTTGGTGACATTTGTCACATTCTGGTTCTCAAAATTCCAGCATTCAAACAGCGTGGCAGAATTTTTATGCACCACCAGCAGGATCCATCATCAAGACCATCTGCTGATATGTTGCCCAGTAGCATTACAAGTCATCAATGTCTTCTCCTTTTGCCTTGCTCTGTGGTTGAGTAACCTGATGTTCATGCTACCAAGAATTGTTACACACATCATTGTATATTTTCTTTTGTGGTCATGTAGTATCCACTACTACACTGTACTCTTGTCTTTTGTGGGCGTGCACTGTCCCATCTGTTTTTGACCATAAATGGGAACTGCAGTAATTGCAGGTACACTTTCAGAAATAGGGGTAAAGGAGGAGTCCATTTCTGTCCCCCAAGGTACAGTCTACACTAATGCAACCCCTAGGGCACATTATTGGACCTCAAGGTAACCATCCATCTATCCGTCCATGCATTATCCATAACCGCTTATACTGTGCAAGGTCGCAGGCAAGCTGGAGCCTATCCCAGCTGACTATGGGTGAGAGGTGGGGTACACCCTGGACAATTCACCAAATCATTGCAGGACTGACACATGGAGACAAACAACCATTCACATGCACCATTCACATGCATGCCGAGCAGCACAGGCATCACCCATGGCAAACCAAGGAAACCGACGCCCAAAACTGGGTCTGGAACTACACCACGACCGGCAGACAACACATTCAAACAAAGAACAAACATCAAACCATACAAACACAAAGAAAAAAAGAAGGGAAAAAAGGTAACATCTCTACCTGAGCATACATTTTAAGGATTTGTCATTGGCTGTCCACTGCTAGCAATGATGACTGCTTCATTAGGATGCACAGAATCACAGATGGGCTGTGAGGCCCACACCAGAGTGACAGAGCTGTCCATAGAATGTCTGGTCTCATAAGCTCTCGCATACTATTTTCCTCTCCTAACAAAGCACTTTGCACAGTAAGCAAACAATGTCATGCCCCCATTGTGTTGTCTCTCTGGACCTCCAGACCTGATGCCAAGTGGTGCACAAAAGTCCCACAGACCTGATGGGTATGGAAGTTGCCCCGCAGTGGCCACTGACTTGCCGAGTGATGACATCTGTTGGCCATTTGAGTGGCTCTTCTGCATGTCATCTGGTGGTGTGCCATTGACCCTGTTGGGTTCATCTGCCACAATGCACCGTAAAGCACCCTGCTGCCAGCGCCTTATTGGTGATGTACTATTTAACCCATAGCTGGAATCCAGGCAGGTGCTACCACTCCAGGTCAGAGTGGACCTGGGAGCAATGGTGATTAAGGGGTAACTCCACTTTTCCCAATACTCAAGTCCTCCTGTACCTGAGACTCACCACCAGTTGTAGTTTAAAGTCATACCCAGGACTAAATTTAAGGATTAGTCCATCTTTAAATAGTCTAATATGATACACATTTATTATTTTGCTCTTTTATGATCTATCACTGATTTATTTCTCTTTGTCATTAATAGAGTAACCTAAAAAGAAGTGAAGCTGTAAATTTAATTTCTAGCCTGTATACATCTGTTAATTGAACTGCAGCTTGACACATCCTTTACCGTACAAAAAAAAAAAACAACCTTAAATGGTGATGGAAAAGATGATTATTTTATATTTTTTAAAAATTATTGCCATCTAATAAACAGTAGTCAAGCAACGTCTAGTGCTGCCTTCCGTGTCTCCATCTTTCCACAGGCTTTTTTAACTAACCTACATTAGCCTGGCCTGATTGGCCCGTCAGCCTCAAACTAATCATTCATGGCAGACCTGAAGTTGCCTAATGAGATCTTAACCTCAGGGGCTTGACCTTGTGTGACCAATGACTCCACCAGGCTGATGATTGTTAGCAGGCTTGGCAGTGACTAGCTAGCTGTGGTAAACCGACATCCTGGATATGAATAGCTACACCACTGTACTTATGACTGATTTTTGACATCCAAATTTATCAACGTGTTTGGATTTCCCACGAATGTTTGTGGGTGGGGTTTGGAGAACACTCTAGCCATTAAAAATGGCTAATAATTTAGCTTTTATCATTGTCTCATTATGGTTGTTCGCTGTTGTTTTAACATTGCATAAGATTTGAGTTCTGGATTGTCTTATTTCCTGTCTCTAACACATAGACTGGAGACAGACCTCTAGTAGGCAACTATAAAAGAGCTCAGCATGAGACATCAGACACTCCAAACTAATTATGCTAGAATGCAGAAACACCTCCTAAATACAAGTCAATTAGAAACCCTGCTATCCCAGACAGTGAGGGAATCTAACTATTTTAACATTGTTTGGCTCTTAGATACAAAGACATACATGATGCTCACCATTAGATGCTCTTTGAAATGTTTTCCACATATCATTCAATCCATCCATCCATTATTCATAACCACTTATCCTGTGCAATGTTGCGGGCTGAGCTGGAGCCTATCCCAGCTGACTACAGGCGAAAGGCGGGGTACACCCTGGACAAGTCGCCAGATCAGCACAGGGCTGACACATAGAGACAAACAACCATTCACACTCTCATTCACACCTACGGTCTATTTAGAGCCACCAATTAGCCGAACCTGCATGTCTTTGGACTGTGGGGGA
>JAOANJ010000022.1:64755962-64766151 GCA_026413345.1 Ariopsis seemanni | reverse complement strand
CTTCAGCCATTCCTGCTGGTCCAGGGAATCAAACCAGCAACCTTTTGGTCCCAAAGCTGCTTCTCTAACCATTAGGCTATGGCTTTCCCCTTAGCACAAACATATACAGTAGATTGGTTACTCTAAATTGTCACTGGGTTTGGAAATGTGTGAATGATGTCATGCTATGGATTGGCATGATGTTATGGTATGGACTGGCATCACATCCAGGGTTTATTCCCACCTCATGTACAGTGTTCCTGGGATAATCTCCAGATTCTGAAATTTCCACATCCACCATGAACCTGACCAAGATAAAGTAGCTACTGAAGATGGATGATTGAATAAAATGCCTATTTGTTAAATACTCCATTTAAAACCTAGCTAACAGTAACTTAATATCTCAGTGGTGTAAATGTTCATGCTTTTGACATGAGACTTATTCTTTCAAGCATCCTCTCACACTAGTGTTGTAGTACTTGAGATTGGTCTTGGGTTCAAGACCGGTCTCAAGACCACTTTTTGAAGGCTTTGGTTTTGATCTTATCTCGGGAATTGACCACATTTTTACTTGGTCTTGTCTCAGTCTCAGATATAGAGGACTCTGGATTTTTTTCAAGACCAATTAAGACCACAACTGTGGGGATTTCACTAAATTGCCTGTGCATTGTCTGGTTTATTTGTTCACATCGTTACTGTGATTGGATATAAAAATTCCTGTTTCAAATGTGACCTATAATGTGAATCATTGCTAATTTGAAATTTGTCTTCCTGTTAACGGCTGTCACCCCTTCCCCACCACACTTCACACATACTGGTCTGGTCCTGGTCTTGATTTGGTCTCACCCTGCCTTCGTCTTGGCCCGTACTTGGTCTCAACCCCTCAAAGTCTCAATCTTAATTTTGATCTTGATACACTTTGGTCTTGGTCTTGGTTTAGGTGGTCTTGACGACAACACTCTCACACTAAATCACCTGATGGAACTTTGATGAAGGGACATGCTGCCCATTAAATCCAACATCAAAAAAGCACAACAAATCTTGATAACTACCATAAGAAGTAACCAACTGTACACATGCCCATTCTGAAGGATGGCAAAATAGTTATCTTTTTTTTTCACTGAAAATTGGTTTGAAGTTCAATTTTTGTGCCAACTAGTGCTCCAGTAGAAGAAAATCCAAAAAGAAAAAACAAAACAAAACACTAAATATGCAATGAACTACCAAGATGTTGGCAGATTCACAAATGTAATTACGGCAGATATTTTGTACTCCCTTCAAATGCAGACTGCAATTACATGCATCTTTCATTTATAGGTGAGCACTCCTCAATTTCACAGTGCTTTGGAGATCTGAATTAAAAAAAAACCCTGACAGACAAAGAAAAATCACAGTGAGTGGGTGCTGTTCACTCAAGCAAATATAGACAGGACAGGCAGTAAATAGGCTTTAGCGTGATCATCTTGTGCACCTTTTCTTCTGTTTAAATCCTCTTTTGTCTGTCATTCACTACAGTGTGAAGAATGGTTCTGCACTCTGAGCCGAGGTTAACATGTTTTCATTTTTTCTCGAGAATTTCTTTTGATTTGCTTTGTCTAACCTGTCTGTCTTTTCTCCACCTTGCTCCTGCTTCATCTTCAGTGACATTGCACTAGCATTAGGAGGTGTGTAGTAATTTGGCAGGAGAGTGTGTGTGATGGTGAGGCTCCAGGATTTTGGTATACGGCCCATGTCCCAAAGCCAGAGCTGTAGCCTTGCACCTGCCAGCTCAGGGGGACGCCCGTTCTGCCCTGTGGCATTGTGGGATGCTTCCTGTGGTAAAACCAGGGTGGGGGTGGAGTCACTTGGCCCTCCATGCAGAGATCTTTTAATTCAGTACAGCTCGCTGCTGAGAGAGATGTTTATTAAAAAAAAAAAAGCTTCAGAATTCAGTAGCAACATGATAACAACCAGCATCTATGTAGACAACCACAACCACAATAGTAAACTAATGTTATACTCTAATTCTAGAGCAGTTTACTTCTCCAGAGGTCTTGTTCTTCAACTGTAGATCAATCATTTTGATTGTATACTGATAACCAGAAGTTTGTGCATTAGTTGTTAGATGACTTTATTTTTCCCTAAAAAAAGCACACATTTCATAATAGAATATGGTTGAAATGTTTGGAAATGACTGAGAAAATTTGACAGTAACTGAAGATATTTCCTTATCCCTATGAATGTGTTTACAGGGACTCACTTTTCACTCAACCTTAGTTAGTGTGTACGGTATGTGCTCTGTTGCAATTCAGGTAGATAGCCAGAGCAAGAATTAGCACTTGTGTATTGGCTTGGATAACCATCAGCTGCTTGGCCATATGGAGTTTACCAGTGGATGTTGATCATGATTCCAAGCAGCTGGTTTAATTAGCGTTGGTGCTTCTTATGTTTGTTCTCAACCCAACTGTCAGAGTCAGAAGAAGTCGAAGGTCCAGAGATATGCCTTTAAGAAACATAGTGTTTTCAGGTACCAACAACTCATTTGCTCATCATCAAGTGCCACCATATGCTACATTATTTTTCAGCAACTATGAGAAATTTCTACTTCAGCATAAGGATTTGGTTACTACATAAAAACACAATGTTCAGATACAGTAAGATGCACATGTACATAGATGCTGCCATAAATATAGATATTTAGGCATTGCCTAAAAGCAGAGCTCCTGATGAGTGTATGAGCAAAATCTTTGCAAGGGCACAAAATCAACCTGAATAGAATGATAATATTATAGCATACGGTACGAACCATCAAATTTTGTAGTGTAGTGTATTTCATGTCAAAAAAATTGCTGCATTGTGTTGTGACAGTGATAACAATAATGAGATATGCATCACAGTTATGAACACATATTCATTCCTTTCTTTGACACCGCATGCCATGCACCAGAAACTGTCGTGAAAGTCTGCAACTCAAAAGTAGCTAAAAAATATACTTACACAAAAGAAGTTGCCTTAAATGCTTTTATTGTACAGAACCAATACAAGCGTGAGTGAATCCCAGAAAACACTGAAGTCTGAACTCTTGTTAACAGTTTTTAGTTAGGTCCCTTTTTGGAAGACCCACCCGAGGACTGCCCAGGACCGCCCCAAACCAAAATAGTGGCTTCTAATAAAATCATTGTAAAATGACTTTGTTTGAAACAGACTTCTGATTGGCTAAAACATTTCCCACTATTTTTCAAAAGAAAACAGACATACTTTAGTTTTTGTTAAAAACTCGGATGTCTGTAATTATAACACAAGTGTAAAGAACAATATTCATACTGTGAAAATAAACTCAAAATCAGGACACAGGACTTTTGCTTTTTCAGCTGCCATGTTATATATTTCTCTGCCTGACTACGTTAAAAACTCTGAGACCATGAAGAAATTTAGAATTAACTATTGGAAACATGATGGCATGGTGGTGTAGTGGTTAGCACTGTCAACTCACAGCAAGAAGGTCCTGGGTTTGAGCCCAGTGGCTGACAGAGGCCTTTCTGTGTGGAGTTTGCATGCTCTCCCTGTGTCTGCGTGGGTTTCCTCTGGGTGCTCTGGTTTCCCCCACAGTCCAAAGACATGCGGTTAGGTTAACATGGGGCAGCCATGGCCTGAGGTTGGCACCTAACCCCCAACTGCTCCCTGGGCACTGTAGCATAGCTGCCCAGTGCTCTGGGTATGCATGTGTGTTCACTGCTTCAGATGGGTTAAATGCAGAGGTTAAATTTCACTGTGTGCTCAAGTGTGTGCCTGAGTGTATGTGTGACAAATAAAGGCATCCTGGCTTGTTTGATTTACAATTTATTTGCTTTAACCTTACATTGTTTTATATGGAGTGCACACATTACTGTAGGGTTGCAAAAGCTATGTTTGTTTGTCACTAATCATGTGGATTTTTGTTTTTGAGCTTTCTTTGAGTTACCTTGAGGATTGGGAGTGGTCCCTTCCTGGTTGGGCAAAAGGTGTGGCTGAGGGCTGAGGAGACCGAAATCTTGGAGCCTGCTCATTAGGCTGTACCACGTCTCACCATGTGCCCAAGGGGGATTTTGGCTCGAGTTAGTTTTGCTTTGTATCTGTTTGTAGTCATTGTTTAGTGTTCTCCCCAGAGCACTTTTGCATATCAGAGCTGACATGCTTTAATTTCATGCCAACATGCTAGTTTTTTTGCTCCGACACTCACTGAAAAATCATATCAGATTTCTACCTTGTGATGTTTGGGGCATATTTTGAAGGAAAATCAGTGTTTTGGGCTGGTTTGCTGCCATGATACACCCAGGCAGACTGGAAATACCCCTGGGAAATCCCCAATCACACCAAATGCCCTCAATCACTTTACTGCTGCACTGGTACCCTGCCGCTTCAGTGTGCGGGTGAGCACCCTTGCACTGACATCACATTTACCTTAGCAACTGTCGCTACCGTATGCCTGAGGAACAAGTATGTTTCCATACTGTTCACATACTGAAGCCAAGCGAAGATGTCCAGCATCTGTTGCCCGAAGAAAACTACAGCTAAAAAAGCTCTACTACCAGATTACTTGGATAATCTTAGTCAGAAAGAAGCAAAAGATAGATGTACGCAGAAATTAGTTTATTAGTGGCTATGATCTGTACAAAATTCCTCGAAACGACTGGAGTGATGGTGCAGATTTGTGGCCTAGCGTTAGCTACATGTTGGAATATACCTTCTTTTTCCCGAAGAGTCCTGACATGGAAGAACAGTAAAAAAAAAATCTACAAAAGCAAGAAAACCTTCTTTGTATAAAGACTTTTTCCCGACATCAGCATTTGGGAACAAAATGTTGCGAAAGCCAATGTTCCCTTTCGTTTCATTATGTGAGGTCAGTTTTGTTCAGTTAACATCATGTTAGATGTCTGTGTCTCAAGTCAAGTTATATTTTGTTGACCTCTTTTGTAGGACTAGCTATTAATTTTGGTCTTTGTAAACTGTTTTTACATTTTTGGGTAAATAAAACCCTGCCTTTTGAACCAAAAACTCCTGTGTCCTCTTGCCTCGCTGTTTGGTCCCTGACAGTAATAAGGACCCAATGCAGCAGCTCAGGCTGAATAACATGTGACAATTGATTACCTTATTTTGCCAAATGCATTAATATTAACCTTGATGTGTACACATCCTGTGGGTGGCACGGTGGTGTAGTGATTAGCACTGTCACCTCACAGCAAGAAGGTCCTGGGTTTGAGCCCAGAGGCCGACGAGGGCCTTTCTTTGTGGAATTTGCATGCGTCCGTGTGGGTTTCCTCCAGGTGCTCCAGTTTCCCCCCACAGTCCAAAGGCATGCAGGTTAGGCTAATTGGTGGCTCTAAATTGACCTTAGGTGTGAATGGTTGTTTGTGTCTATGTGTCAGCCCTGTGATAACCTGGCAACTTGTCCAGGGTGTACCCCGCCTCTCGCCCATAGTCAGCTGGGATAGGCTCCAGCTTGCCTGCGACCCTGTAGAACAGGATAAAGCAGCTACAGATAACGAATGGATGGATGGCAGGGTGTACACATCCTCTCAAGGATCTTTTGTACCTTTTAACATGCACATTTTACTTGGAAACATGAATAGCATGTAACATAATTTAAGGCATTGCATGTACCTTTCAAAATAAAAGATAGATGCTAAACATAAAAAACTTGTACCCTTGTTAGAGTACCCCAGCAGCTACTGTTGTTATGATTTGTTTTTCCCCTGAAAGTGCATCTGTAGTTGCAGGTGTTCTGCAGAGTGACACCCTGGTTCCATATTTGTTTATAATTTGTCTTGAATTATGTCCTATGTATTTCAGTGGACTTAACAAGAAGTAGTCCTGGGTATGACTTTAAACTGCAACTGGTGGTGAGTCTCAGGTCCAGGAGGACTTGAGTATTGGGGAAAATGGAATTACCCCTTAATCACTATTGCTCCCAGGTCTGCTCTGACCCAGAGTGGTAGCACCTGCCTGGATTCCAGCAATGGGTTAAATAGTACATCACCAATAAGGCGCTGGGAGCAGGGTGCAATGTGGCAGATGAACCCAACAGGGTCAATGGCATACCACCAGATGGCATGTGGAAGAGCCACTCAAATGGCCAATGGATAGCATCATTCAGCAAGTCAGTTGTCACTGCGGGGCAACTTCCATACCCATCAGGTCTGTGGCACTTTTGTTCACCACTTGGCATCAGGTTTGGAGGTCCAGAGAGACAGCACAATGGGGTCCCAACATTGTTTGTCTTACCTTACCATGTAAGGTGCTTTGTTAGGAGAGGAGAATAGTATGTGAGAGCTCACAAGGTCAGACATTCCATGGCGGCTCGGCCGGGCCGTTCGTGCCGCTGCTGCGGGCGACTCTATTACTCTGGTGTGGGCCTCATGGACTATCTGTGTTTCTACACATCCTAATGAAGCAGCCATCATTGCTCGTGATGGACAGCTGATGGATGATGACACAAGGAGCTAGGCTTTATGCTATCAAAAAGCAGATGTTCTTGATATCTGGCTAAATACATATTTGATGTTGTTTATGCTAATGACCTAGCACTGCTTTCAGATAAAATTGCTGATGCTGAAAAGTTATTGCATTATGTTGAGACAGCAGCAAAGGAAATTGGCCTGTACATAAATGCTAAGAAAACAGAATTCATTAGTTTTAATCAAAATAGAGTAATGGAATCTATGAATGGGAGCAAAATCAATTCTGGTGATGATTTTGTGTATCTTGGCGGTAATATACAATCCTCTGAAAAAGATATGGAGATATGAAAAGTCAAAGCTTTCACTGCTCTGAAAAAATTAAACAATATTTGGAAATCAAATCTCGCTAAAGACCTGAAACAGGAGTTCTTTAGATCTACTGTTGAATCTGTACTACTCTATGGCCTAACATCATGGACTCTGACCTGCCAACTAGAAAAAGCTCTAGATGGGACATACATGAGAATGCTAAGAGTCATCTTAAATGTTGACAAAATAACACACCCTACAATTGAAGACCTCTGTGGAAACCTATGGAAAAGTAACTTGTGTTTTTTGAGAATGAAGACTATACCTAGCTGGTCATTCATAGCATAGCAAAGATGAGGTTGTTAGTGATGTCCTTCCATGGAAACCCTTGCATGGCCAAAAACCATTTGGTCGCTCTAAGAAGACATACATTGATCGGTCAGCAGATGATGCCAGGTGCTTAGTTGAAGACTTACCAACCTTGATGGAAGATAGAGATGAATGGAAAGCAAGAGTCGGGAGAGTTTGAGAAATTCTCTTGTCGTGATGATGATGATGCATGTACCCTTACTTTATTACATTTCCAAGGGAAAAATAGTTACTTTTAACTTTACATTTACATTCTTACATTTTTTATTTAGACCTTCAAAGGGTTCATTACAAATCTCAAAAGTCCCTTGTTCTCTCATCCAGTCAATAACTGTACACTATACAGTACTGTGCAAAAGTCTTAGCGACATGCAAAGAAATGCTATAGAGCAAAAGTGCCTTCACAAATAATGAAATTAAAATACTATAAAGTGCAAAAAGCAGCAATAAATGAAACAATGTCAATACTTCGTGTGACTACTCTTTGCTTTTTTTTTTTTTTTAATTGTAGTCTCAGGTACAACTTGTGCAGTTTTGTAAGGAAATTAATTGGTAGGTTTTACTGAGCACCTTGCGGAACCAGCCACAGTTCTTCTAAAGACTTTCATCTGGAGATATTTTGAGTGTCACACTTGCTTCTCATTTTTGCAGCAAAACCCAGCAGCCTTCATCATAGCCATTGGACTGTAGAGTGGGACTTACGGATGAGCCCCCTGGCCCACTCAGTAAAATGTTTCAATATGCTACAATAATCCATCATTCCATCCATTATCTATTACTGCTTATCCTGTGCAGGGTCATGGGCAAACTGGAGCCTATCTCAGCTGACTATGGGCAAGAGACAGGGTACACCCCGGACAAGTCGCCAGGTCATCGCAGGACTTACACATAGAGACAAACAACTATTCACACCTACAGTCAATTTAGAGCCACCAATTAGCCTAACCTGCATGCTTTTGGACTGTGGGGGAACATGCAAACTCCACACAGAAGTGTCTGTCACCGTCCTCATAGTTGAGGGTTGGTGATCCAGGAAGCTATCAACTAGCTTCCCTGAATTCTCTTGGGTGATTATAGCACACCAGAGGGACCCAAACCCTCATCTGGTGACAGGTACACATTCACACCTATGGGCAATTTAGAGTAGCCAGTCGACCTAATCCACGTCTTTTGGACTGTGAGAAGAAACCCACACAGACACAAGGAGAACATGCAAACTCCACACAGAAAGGCCCCTGTCAGCCACTGGGCTCAAACCCAGAACCTTCTTGCTGTGAGCCAACAGTGCTCACCACTACACCACCGTGCTGCCCTTTCGCCAAAGATACCAGCTATAAAAATGCTCATGATGCTCCTGTGCCAAAGGTGGAATGAACTTTAAATGCAGATTTCTCCCGTTTTTCACATTTAGGGGTAAAATGCTTGGACGTTATATTTGGTTCTGATGCATACAAAAGGAAATATATTTCATTTCAGGAAGACATGTAGTTTTTAAACAATATACAGTAGCTATATATAGTAGAAGATATCAAAATTTCACCATGTCCAACAAATGTCCAGCTGCATGCTTTGATTATCTATCAAGTTGCAGTTTATGAGTTAGACCTACCCTGAGGTACTTAATGGGCATTTTATCAGGGAAGTAAGTGTGTAGGTGTGCAGTTACTAACTGTAACTGTATTGCTATGCACAATTTGTCAGGCCTCCTCTACCTCATCCATCACTTGAAATGGAACACTATAGGACCACTATGGGACCACTAAGCAGGTATTTAAGTGGTGAAACTTTCTCTGTTCAGCAGTGACACTAATGAGAGGCTAGATTACTATTAATACACACTGTGCATGCAAAAAGGTGTCGGCTCTAAATGAGCCTCGAACACCTATAATGTGAAGGTTGTATCTTATAATGTGGCCTCTGGTTAGGATTCTGTATGAAGCATGGATCTTTTAAAAAGGGGTATTTAACTGCTTCTCTTGTAATCAAGTGCTAATGTTCTGTTGACCTTCTTTATTCCCTGTTTGCAATAGACGTCACTTCCAGTAGCGATCCACCTCATTATGTATTCAGATTTCCAGCTGACAGGCAGACATTGTATTTGTTTAGTCACTTTGCAGAAATTTCTTGTGCTTCGCCTCCAAATATGTCAGATTGTTGCTCTGTATTTGGACGTTCAAACTGATCAAATCAAGAAAAAGACAAAAGGCATTATAGGATACCAAAAGAAGTCATGCACAAGGGTGAAAGAATGAAAAACATCTTAAAAAGACGCCGTGAAAAGGGCTCGCAAACCTTTCACTGTGTTTGAAAGGAATTGAGAGTCCACATGCTTGTGTTTGCAGCGACCATTTTGTTAAAGGGATATACATCAACTTTATATATCTGAAATCAGAACTTCTAATGTTAAATGAGTTTTCTTACATTTTGGATGTTGTAAAACAAACCGTTGATGGAATGATCAAACTAGTTTGTAGGTCGGCCTTGATTTAAACTCGATTGTTGACATATTTTTTCAGGTTGTCCAAAGATGTCAATTCATAAGTCTGAGCTACGTTTGAAATGTCATGAAATAAAATGCAAGTTATCATTGCAAAATCCCCACAGCAGCTCTGACTTGAATCCCATACTACACTTTGGCTTACTTTACTCCCCCTCACAAATAATCAAAAAAGATGATTATTATCCTTCAGAAGTCTTATTCCAACGTCATGAACCCAGCCACAAATGAAAATGTTATCGGCTTCAAGACTTTCATTTGATTATTCATATAAAACGATGTTTGGACTCCCAGATAATTGGAAATATCCGGAAACTGTATGTTTGGAAAATTGTTGAAATCACTTGAAAAGTCTGGGGGTTTTTAAGCTGTAGGGGTCCAATCCATCCCATAACTATATATTTTTTCTTAATTCTCGATTTTGCTTTTGGTTGTAGTCCGTTCACATAGTCAGATGTACAGTATATTTGTGTATGAACAGAGAATCCTGACGATACTGGATCGGTGGTGTTTGTGGTTTTTCCCCTGTACACTAGCGCACATGTGGAGCTGCACATTAGTGAAGGCCTCACAGGAAACCAGTGTGTGGTGTGTGAGGCCTGAAGTGTGTGCAGTTCCC
>JAOANJ010000022.1:64504993-64518435 GCA_026413345.1 Ariopsis seemanni | reverse complement strand
ATCACCTCACAGCAAGAAGGTTCTGGGTTCGAGCCCAGTGGCCGACAGGGGGCCTTTCTGTGTGGAGTTTGCATGTTCTTCCCGTGTCTGCGTGGGTTTCCTCCAGGTGCTCTAGTTTCCCCCACAGTTCAAAGACATGCAGTTAGGTTAACATGGGGCGGCCTAAGATTTGAAGTGCCCTTGAGCAAGGTACCTAATCCCTAACTGCTCCATTTGTTTGTACTATTTCACTACTTGTTACCCCAGGGACTCAGGTTTCCTTACACCTTCAAAATCAGGCTGTTAAAAAAAAAAAAAGCTCCACTGAGTGTCTTAAGCTGTAGTCAGATCAGATGCAAGAGTGTTTTAGAGGGTATTGGGGTCAATTGCTGTAATCATGTTCTACCACATGGTAGACCCAAATACAAATCATGTTCTACCACATGGTAGACCCCAATACAAATGTGTGCAAAATTGCTGTGTGTGTGTGCGCGTGTGTTCACTGCTTCAAATGGGTTAAATGCAGAGGATGAATTTCACTGTGCTTGAGTGCACATGTAACAAATAAAGGCTTCTTCTTCTTCATTATCAGTGCGGAGCAAAATCAGGTAATTATTGTTGGTTCTGGTGTGACATGCTTATCTTCTTCCATTCAAATTAATAGCCTTTTCATGAGATGAATTTTATTTGCATCTGATCTGACTACAGTTTAAGACACTCAGTGGAGCTTTTTTTTTTAACAGCCTGATTTTGAAGGTGTAAGGAAACCTGAGTCCCTGGGGTAACAAGTAGTGAAAACAGTAATCTGAGTTTAGGAATCCTAGTTTCTTTGAATCCTGGACCCTGGAGCTGTGATGGACCAATGTTACCTGCTGCACCACCCTGTCACCAAAGAATTACTTATTGATCTTTTCATTTACACTTTTGACAAAGTGTAAGCAAAAACTCTAGATTAAGAATGTGTTTCTTAACTGCTTCCAGTCTTACAAAAACAATAAGAAAACACTATGCACATCATTATCTCCAAGTAAGGTCTCCATGGCTAAACTATGGGAGCAAAGCAGTGGCCTTTCACTCTGACGTTGGCTATTAATTACCTGTGCATGTGTGTACAATGAGGCATCACTTTAGCTGAGAGAGTAAACAGCAAGAATGAATTGTGAATGACCCAGCAACCTCCAAATCTTAAGTTACAGCAAACATCTTTCCCTGGAGGTCACTAAGGTGAGGGTCAATCCCTTGACCTTCCCTACAACACAATTCTAGTCAAATGCTGTAAGCTCAAGTGAACCAAGCATTAAGCAGAAGAGTGAATTACAAGCACCTGAAATTAAGAAAGGGGTAATTACCTCAGCCATGGCCATGGCCTAAAGGTTAGACAAGCAGGTTTGGGACCAATAAGGTCACCAGTTCAATTCCCTGGACTGGTGGGGAGAGGGAATGAATGAACAGTGCTTTCCCCTCCCTCTCCCTGGCTAAAGTGCCCCAGGCACCTAACCAGCAGCTTCCCACTGCTTTGGGTATGTGTGTGGGTGTGTGTTCACTGCTTCAGATGGGTTACCGGTAAATGCAGATCATTCTTAAATTCCCTCTGGGATTAATAGACTATACACAAAAACAAACAAAAAGATTTAGCTGAACATCCAACTTGTGTCAAAGTATCATAACCTTGCAATTTTAAGCAGCCAATTGCTTAACATTCAGTTAACACTTAATCAGTTTAATGTCACGTGTTTGACAGGCAAAGACGGTACAGTAAGCAAAGGCAGGAGAGTCAGACTCAAGTCCTGGAGGGTGACTGACCAACAGAGATTTGTGATTTCCCTCTTCTATCAAACCAAATTCAGCTAATGATGGTGAACTGCATCAGGTGAGTTAAATGACTAGTATAAACATTTTGAAGCTTTGCCACCATCCATCTAACTTATGCACACATAGTCTAAAGAGAATCTGTTTTGAAAAGACAATGGGAAATGGTTACCTCGTCCTTACAGTATATATCAGCCCTGCGATGACCTGGCGACTTGTCCAGGGTGTACCCTGCCTTTCGCCCATGGATGGATATATATATATATATATATATATATAACTCCATCCTGAGATATCTAAACAGCAATAAGAACAGAACACGGCTAAGATCTGGGAAAGAAATCACTGTTGCACAATATCTTGGGATGACTATGAATGATTAGGTCTTTAAATTAGATGAAGACTTCAGAAGGTGCACTCACTCATGTTTAACTTTAACTGACTGAAATGAATCATGAAACTGTAGAATTATCTCAGAATAAAATATTTTACTGATAGTTTCCCTCAGACTGTCCACCTTGGCTGGTAATTACTCCTGAACGTGTAAAATTAATGTTTTGCTATTTTAAAAAATATATATTTATATCTCCAGAATGGTCTATATGTAAGTGATACATTGTTCATTGCTTTTTCATGGTCAGTTGCTGAGTACAAACTAATCAAACCAAACAATACTAATCTTAACTGAGTGATCATAATGTTTATATTATCAAGATTTTCATGTATAGCCTATTTTTTTTAAAGTTTTATGAGCTAAATAATGGGTAATGATATCAACTTTTTATTCTTCAAGAAGTATTAGAAACTTTGATTCAATGATTTTCGTAGAAAGTAAATATGAGGAGATATCAGGATGGGCTCAGAAGGGCCTCTAGCGGAGAGACATGGGTTCTGTTCCAAAGTGCGTCCCGTTAATTGCTTGTCAATATTACGCCACCTATATGATAACCTGTGGTAAATGACAGCGTCGTATATCCATTTCGTAGCCCAGGACAGTTTGAGGGTTTGGACTTGGCTACTTGTTTCCGCTGTGGCTTTGCAGGAATGTGGCGCGTCTCTCCTTTTCCCCTGAGCGCGTTCCAGACGGCGCTGCGCTCTGTGAGGTAAGCGGACCTCCGAGCCTCTGATTGGAAGAAACGCGCTCGCAGGAATGTCATGAAACTATTTAAATAGCACTTTGTCTTCCCCGGCAATAGAGTTTGAGCTGATTAACACTAGGGGAAAGTTGCGAAGTGGACGGGAATCGAGCATATCTGTAACTCGTATAATCGGAATTACCAGGGTTGTTGGACTATACTTATTTATTATTATTATTATTATTATTATTGATATTATTATTATTATTATTGTTAACAAGGAAACAGGTATGATTTACCTTTGCTTAGATAGGCTATATTCACTAACAAGGTAAAATATCATTTTAATAATGAGTAACCTTAAGGTTATATGTACTGTTTACAGGAACAAGAGGAGAGGCTTTGCAATGAAGTTAACAGGAATATTTTTATTAGTGATGCTTTGGAGCTGCGAGAGCGCACGAGTGGCAGGTGAGTGATCATCAAGAACATCCCTGAAGCTAGGAAAAATAACTATCAGTATTCAAAAACATCTTATTGAAGGAAAAAGGAAAAAAAAAACTACTTGGCGCAATTACGCACGAGACGCAAAATGCGTAAAAATCACTCATCTTTTGGTCTGTTCAGAAAGCAGAGATGACAACAGTGTTTATGACCTGTTCGAGCTCGTTCGACTGCCTAAGAAGAACCACGGGGTCATGCTCGTGAAGGGCGATGACCCCTACAGTCCTGCCTACAAGATCCTGAACCCAGACCAGATCCCGCCGGTGCCCGAGGACGCTTTCCGGGACCTGGTGGACTCCGTGCAGGCGGAGCGCGGCTTCCTGTTGCTGGGCAATTTCAAGCAGGCGCGGCGCACCAGGGGCTCCTTGTTCACCGTGGAGAAGCGTGACGGCTCTGGCACTCTGTTCGAGGTGGTGTCCAATGGCAAAGCCAACACCCTGGACATCGTGTTCGCCACGGAAAACAAGCAACAAGTAGTGTCCATCGAGGAAGCAGAGCTGGCCACGGGTCACTGGAAGAACATTACGCTCTTGGTGCAGGAGGACAGGGTGCACTTCTATGTCGGATGTGAGGAGGTGAACAGCGCCGAGCTGGACGTGCCAATCCAGAACGTCCTCACTCCGGATACACCAAGCGTGGCCAACCTGAGGATCGGCAAGGGAGCTGTTAATGACAAATTCAGGGTAATGCATGACCCCTGGGTTATTGTGTGCACTTAAACATATATATTCAAGATCAATGTCTTCCTGGCTTTGTCTCTTCATCTACATGCTCACTTTGCTTCTGTCCTTACTTAGTCTCCTTGCTTTTTTCAGGGTGTGCTCCAAAATGTTCGATTTGTTTTTGGGACCACGCTGGATGCAATACTGAGGAATAAAGGATGTCAGAACTGTAAGTCTATAGTTATGGCTCATGCTTCTGCATTGCAGCTCTGCCTTGGTGCACAAGCTCCAATGCAAAGTGTCTCAAGGGCAAGCGCATTTCACACTCCAACACAGTGTAAAATTATCCATGTACCCTTCAAGCTATTGAATGAAGAGAATGTCAACTACATTTGGAACAGAAAGCCCTACTCGTTCCCTCTTACTTTTAAGCAAATACTTGTATCACCTCTAGAGAGGTTTTATCAAAGCTGGTTATTTTAAGGATTGGCTTCATGAGCAGCAGTGTGTGTGTTTGTGTGTTGTGTCTCATATTTAGAATATCAGATAAAGGATTGATTATAAGTGGAGTATAGTATATAGTGTAAACACTGGTTGTGCTTTGGCTTGATAAATACATATCTTATTCATTCATGTTTGCAACTAAATGAACTGAAATGTTGCTGTGTTACAGCTGGTGCTGACATGCTAACTCTACATAATCCGGTGAATGGATCCAGCCCAGCTATCAGGACTGATTATACTGGCCACAAAACAAAAGGTATGTAATTTATTTTTTTTGAAAGAGCATCTATGCAGATCAGTTTAAAAAAATATATATTCAAATAGGAATCGAAGCATGGAACTCTACTTGCCTGTGCTTATTACTGTACCATTCCCTGATAACAGAGTTGCAGATGATATGTGGCTATACCTGTGAGGACCTGGCCAGCATGTTTAAGGAACTAAAGACTCTTGGTGTAATGGTGAAAGATCTGACCGACAAGCTCCGCAAAGTGGTGAGTACGTTTTTGTTGTTGTTGTTGTTTTTCCTATTTAGACATTTTTAATGTTTGTCATTTAAAAGCATGGGTAAATTTGAAATCAGGTTAATTATTCATCTTTTATTGTATGCACTGTGTTTTTGAGTGTTATGTACTCCGTACTCAGTACAGTAGATAAAGATGTGAACGCCCAATGATATCATACCCTTTGGCATATTCTACTTTGTTTTCTAGACAAATGAGAACACTTTGATTGGTGGAAATTTGGGGATCCATTCTGGTGTTTGTTTCCACAATGGCATTATGCATAAAAACAAGGAAGAATGGACAGTAGATGACTGCACCGAGTGCACTTGCCAAGTAAGCAGACCTTTTGGAGCATATTCCATTCAGAATTGTAGTAGGCTTCAGTGAGTGAGACAGCTAACTTAATGTGTGATCAAGTTCAAGAGCCCCAGCCCCTATGAAAAATGACCACAATTTGTACCAATAAAAATGATCAAATTTCACTACACAGTCTATACAGTTGTTTAGAAGTACAGAAAGGAACCCCACACATGGATATCCAGTTGTTTAGAGAGATTAACAATGCCATGTTGCCAAACTTATTTCTTATAGATTTTGAAAGTTTTTCTTACATTTGATATACATTTTCTTTTTAAAAGATTATTCAATGAATTTTGTAGTTCTCAAGGTTGTCATACCTAGCTTATGTTCATTCTAGTGTAAGTTTGCTCTGACTCTGTCCCAAATGCCCTTAGTTATTAAAAAAAGTGTGTATGGTAATCACAGAACTCGGCGACGGTATGCCGTAAGATTTCCTGTCCCTTGCTTCCCTGTGCCAATGCAACTGTTCCTGATGGTGAATGCTGCCCCCGATGTGGAACTCGTAAGCACAGTTTTTAAAAAGTCATTAAACAATTTACAGTTTTATTAAATCAGCATTATTTACAAATTAAATTTTGTTCACTGAAAATGTATTGAAGAATTTGGTTTAACTATACATATATATTTATTTTTTTTGGTGGTCAGTGGTGAGGAATAAAAAAAATACATGTGAATATGACACAGGTTTATTTTAGGTGTAATCATAAAATTCTGGCATGTTAAACAATTTACTGGATTTATTTGTGTCTCTAAATCTCCAAAATGGACTAAACTGTTTAAGGGTTTTTGGAGTTAAGCAAAATTGGTGTTGGTGTCTGGCAACCATTTCACTTTGCTTTAGAAACATTTCACTTTACTTTAGAAATGGGCTCTTCGGCCTAGAACATATGTGTGGAAAATCATTCATCTCAGTTTTAGCACTTTAAAATGATGGCATTTATAAATTTAGTTCATCATCTTGGAAGAAAATTCAGATACATCCCATTTCCTGTGTATGTAAAATCCTGCCTTCTGTCTGACTGTCCAAATGTGTGCTTCATGCCAGGGTTCCCAGGGCAAGTCTGTCTTGAGAAGATAAGCCTGAATTGAGTCCATTAGGGACCTGTATTAAAAAAGGTTTTCTCCTCTTTGCTGCTTTAGAAAGAAGGAATAGCTCTATTGTCTCCCTTTCCTCTCCCTCAACAGCCAGAGACTATGCTGAGGATGGCTGGTCCCCCTGGTCTGAATGGACTCATTGTTCTGTGTCCTGTGGAAGAGGCATTCAGCAGCGTGGCCGCTCCTGCGACCGCATCAATAACAACTGCGAGGGCACATCTGTGCAAACGAGAGACTGCTACCTCCAGGAGTGTGACAAGCGCTGTGAGTTGTGCTCCAGCAATACACAAGCATTTCATTTGCTGAAAATATAGAAAAGGACCATCCTCTAATTTTTGGCTCTCACATATATTTCTCAGTTAAGCAAGATGGCAACTGGAGCCACTGGTCACCATGGTCCTCTTGCTCAGTTAGTTGTGGATCAGGAGTTATCACACGCATCCGTCTTTGCAACTCTCCTACTCCCCAGCTGGGAGGAAAAGACTGTGAGGGCCAAGGCAGGCAAACTAAGAAATGTGAGAAGTCACAGTGTCCAAGTAAGTGTGCGAACAAATGATTTGTTGGTATTTAGCAGTTTGAGGAACCTAATAGCCAAATGTTTATTGACACTTATTTAATGAGCGCATCTATTTGTTTAGTCAATGGTGGTTGGGGGCCTTGGTCACCTTGGGATACCTGTTCAGTAACCTGTGATGGCGGTGTCCAAAATCGCAAACGTCTTTGTAATAGTCCACCACCCATGTACGGTGGCAAAGACTGTGTTGGTGATGAAAAGGAAAGTCAGCTTTGCAATAAGGAAGCTTGTCCTATTGGTGAGTCACTACACTGTTCTCATTCTCATTCACATAAAAGCATCTTTGTAAATGTGATTAAACATCTTTAATTCATTTATTTTTCTTAGATGGATGTCTGTCCAATCCCTGTTTTGCTGGAGCCAAGTGTACAAGCTTTCCAGATGGGTCTTGGAAATGCGGAAAATGCCCAGCAGGTTACACTGGCAATGGCATTAACTGCAACGACATTGATGAGGTGAACTTTTACAGGAGCATCATTCTGTAACATCAAACAAATGAGGCTTTTCTAGAAAAATAATAGCAATTAGTCTTCTCTTAACAGTGTGCTGAGGTTCCTGATGCTTGCTTCGAATTTAGTGGAGTCCATAGATGTGAAAATACAGCACCTGGCTACAACTGCCTGCCATGTCCTCCACGCTACACTGGTCCACAGCCATTTGGTCGTGGAGTGGAGGAAGCTGCTGCAAAGAAACAGGCAAGTAGCAAAATCTAGTGCATTATTTCTATCGGCACAGAAAACATCTTGACATAGATTGGACTTTTGACCTGCTCTATTTGCAGGTGTGCACACCTCGTAATCCCTGCCTTGATGGAAGCCATGACTGCAATAAGAACGCACGCTGCAACTACCTGGGTCATTTCACAGACCCCATGTTCCGCTGTGAGTGCAAGCCTGGCTATGCTGGGAATGGACACATCTGTGGAGAGGACACAGATCTGGATGGCTGGCCTAATGCTGACCTTGTGTGTGTGGAGAATGCTACCTATCACTGCAAGAAGGTTGGGGAAAACTTCTGGATCAGTTTCAACATGTTTTTAATGCAATACCAGTTGCTTTTATTGACTACTTTCACATTTTTGTAACTATAGGACAACTGCCCAAACCTTCCAAATTCTGGTCAGGAGGACTATGACAAGGATGGAATTGGTGATGCTTGTGATGATGATGACGATGATGATGACATTCCTGATGACAGGGTAACATGCCTTCATTTTAATATTCCAAGAAAGTTTGTATATTATATACATTCCAAGGGTGGCCTTTTAGTCATTAATTGGGCAAAGCTAAAAGGCATTTGCAAAAAGACAATGCTGTTTTTTCCCAGAGCCACGTCTCAAACTTCAATAATGAGGTGCCACTTAAAAGGCCAGCAGTATATCCTCTTAATTCCAATATTAGATTTGGTTTCAGTTTCAAAACCCATGCCACATTCATAAACCTATAGAAAATGAATAATCTAGTTTATAATGCCTTTTATACCGTGTCCACGTAACCATTTTGCTTTTATATTCATTCTTTTCAAACAGGACAACTGCCCATTTATTTTCAATCCCAGACAGTATGACTATGACCGGGATGATGTTGGTGACCGCTGTGACAACTGCCCATACAATAGCAACCCTGACCAGACTGACACAGACAACAATGGTGAAGGTGATGCATGTGCTGTGGATATTGATGGAGATGGTAAGAAAAATACACTGGGGTAGTTATACACCCCCCAGCGATACACTGGGCAAGTTAAATTGAACATCTCTTAACCTGATCTAAAATCCAGGTTTTGTAATGTTGACCTTTATCCTCAGGTATTTTGAATGAAAAGGATAACTGTCCTTATCTGTACAATGTGGATCAAAAGGATACTGATCTGGATGGGGTTGGTGATCAGTGTGATAACTGCCCTCTGGAGCACAATCCTGAGCAGGTATGTATCAGAGCAGTATATAATGGCTGCAGATGTTCTTCTCTATAATCCACACTGGTCCATCTGTTGTTCATCTCAGCCTCACTGCCTTTGTCATATGAAAAGCCCAATAGGTAGATGTAGGGCAGTTTTATCACACTATGCAAGGTTGGAATAAATCCTCTTTACCTTTGGGGCACACAATACAATAACACAAAAGTGAAGCTTTTCAAGGGTAATCACTAATGCTGAACAAGTCCAAAGGGAATGCAGGGAGGGGGGCGGTTATTAGTGGGGAATGAATTTGCTAGGAGGTTTATACATGCCCTGTTGGAACTAAATCCCTGAGGATCACACCTGTGCCATGGTTAAATGGGGAGGAGGAATGCATGCCTGAGGAACAGTGTGAGTGAGGTATGCCAAGGTCCAGGGACTCCAGAGACTGCTACAGGCCGAGTACGATACAGGCTTATCAGATAGAAAAGCACAGACAAGTGTAAGCAGTTTATTGGACTTTGGGATGCTGGGGCCTGAAGAAAGATTATCAAAAAACATTGCTAATTTTTAACACTTTGTTACTGTACTTGATCCACAGCTTGATACAGACTCTGACCGTGTAGGAGATAAGTGTGACAGCAATCAGGACATTGATGAAGATGGTCATCAAAACAACTTGGACAACTGTCCTTATATTCCCAATGCCAACCAAGCTGACCATGACAAAGATGGCAAAGGAGATGCTTGTGATTATGATGATGACAATGATGGTATCCCTGATGATAAAGATAACTGTAGACTGGCTTTCAACCCAGATCAACTGGACACTGATGGTGTGTATTGTGCAATGTAAAACTAAACTACAGTTCTCTTTCCTAAAAGATTTTTGCCTTCCCGTTTGGGAATTTGCTATTTTTTCCTGAAAATTCTCTTCTTTGTCTAGGTGATGGACGTGGTGATGCTTGTAAGGATGACTTTGACCAGGACAACGTTCCAGACATCTATGATGTGTGCCCAGAAAACTTTGACATCAGTGAGACTGACTTCCGCAAGTTTCAGATGGTGCCTCTGGACCCCAAGGGCACTTCCCAGATTGATCCTAACTGGGTAGTCCGTCACCAAGGGAAAGAGTTGGTTCAGACAGTTAACTGTGATCCAGGAATTGCTGTTGGTATGTTACAACCTCAAAGCCTTGCTAGATCAGTATCTCTACTCATTAAGAAATCATTCTAACCAATTTCTTGTGTGTTCTTCAGGTTTCCATGAGTTTAACGCAGTGGATTTTAGTGGGACCTTCTTCATAAATACAGAGAGAGATGATGACTATGCAGGATTTGTGTTTGGTTACCAATCCAGCTCCCGTTTCTATGTGGTGATGTGGAAGCAGATAACTCAGACCTACTGGTCCAGCACACCCACCAAGGCACAGGGTTACTCAGGGCTGTCAATCAAAGTAGTTAACTCAACCACTGGACCAGGTGAACACCTAAGAAACGCCCTTTGGCATACTGGGGATACTCCTGGACAGGTAACCTGAGTCACCATTTCTAGTTCCATTTCAAATGTGATTTTAAGGGGTTCCAAGAGCATGGTTTTATTGCTTATTTTCTCTGAAGGTCCGCACTCTGTGGCATGACCCTAAGAATATTGGTTGGAAGGACTTTACTGCCTACAGATGGCACCTGACTCACAGACCAAGAACCGGACACATAAGGTATTGTTTAAAAGATTCAAACAGAACACTCCAAGATGATTTTGTCTACCAAAAAGTATTTTAAATGTTACATTGTATATCTGTGCAACTAGATTTCTGTGCCAACACAAACTCTTTTTTTTTTCTTTCACAAATTTAGGGTTGTTATGTATGAAGGAAAGAAGATCATGGCAGATTCTGGAAGAATTTATGACAAAACATATGCAGGTGGACGACTAGGTCTTTTCGTCTTCTCACAAGAGATGGTATACTTCTCAGACCTTAAGTATGAATGCAGAGGTATGGGCAAGTATATTGTTAGAACAACCTTAGTTCAGTATTTTTCATGTTTTATTTACATATTAGACACTTATTTGCTCCATTCTGCATCCCCCCCCCACAGATGCATAATTGCACAGGCAGGAGGCTTTTGGAAGATGGCACCTTTCTGTATATTTAAGAATATGTATTCCATGCAAAGTCCAGGGACAGATTTTCCACTATATTTTTCTGTGGCATGCACTCTGGTGGGGCAACAAGTGGATTTTTGGTAACCAATTCTGGTTTGGACAGAGCCAACAGAGCTGACTGGAAAATCACGACCCCTCCACCGAGACCAGGTAGAGCAGAAAAAAATGCCTCCAATTGCTTTGCTTGATCGGAAAGACCAGTCTCTCTAAATAAACCTCATTCAAATCTGTGCAGGAATGCCTCCCTCCAGACATCTATGCACTTGAGTACCTTGTCTCGTTGCATTCTTTTTTTTCCCCCTTGAATGGATATCAAAAGAGGGGACCCTTTTTTTTCATCTTTAATTCACTGACATTTGCCCAGTATAGTAATTTATTTCAAGATTACTTGATAATGACAACCAGACTTGAACAGACATGGTATAGAGTTCATCATGCTAGAGTGAATTATTAATTAGCAAGTCATTACCAATCAGGTGTAATTGTGTTTAAAATGTGCATGTTTTATAAGGTTCAGATATGTAAAATATCAAATTCAAGATTAAAAATAATAGTGTTTTAAAACAATAACACCAAATGTAACATCTACACCAATGCCCTCAAATTGAGTTGAGCCAAATTATTTTAAATTACTTAGCAGTGCCTCAAATAAAAGTTTAGTTAATTCCTAGACACAAGTGGACACAGAAAACTAAAGTTAGTGGCCATCATTTTTCTCAGACTGAAACAGGATATTGGCAAAAACATATCAGATAACACAGAAGGAGGCTATGTTGAAGAAGGCTTGGACAGAGCCAGGTTGAAAGTTAAAACTATAAATGACACGTCTACAGTGAGAACTGAAAATAAACAGCTCTTTTTTATTTTTTATTTTTTTTTAAGAAAAGCACTTGCAAAATATGGGTTTTAGGTAGCAGTCGTGGTTGTTTGGTGAGGATATTCTAATGTTCTGTGTAAAAATTCAGTGTAACTTTATTTATCATTTATAACAGAATAATATATACAAAGAAATTCAAATTGAAAGAACAAAAGATTGGGACAGAATGATTCCCAAAATATTGCCGTGTCATTGGTGATGGCTGTCTGTCCAACACACTCCATGATGCCTTATCTGACCACATTCATATATCCCAAAAAGGACGTTCTTCAAAACAATGTTTGACCTGTGTGCCTTTTGCCTTGAAAAGAGAGAGATTAAGGAAAACTTTTTTTAATGTGCAAATATTACCTCAACGCAGTCATAAAATTTGAACAAATAAAACCTGTTACTACTTTTATCATGTTAAAGAAAGCAAATCAGTCACCTATTGCTACTGTAGTACATGCTGTAAATAGTATTACATTCCTCCTCAAAAAGATAACAGCCTCTGATTCACTTAATAAACAAAGATAAAAGTGTTTTGTTTCATTTTTTTAAATTTTTTTATTTTAGTGCTTCCAGTGTCCAGTACTTTTTAAACAGATAAATTATTGTACTGTTTGTTGTCTGTGAGGTCGTGTGTTATATGAGGGTGTGTGTGTGTGTGTGTGTGTGTGTGTAGATAAATGCTATTTAAATAATTTATCACGGAATGCAGCCTCAGGGGGCATTTCCATCTGTATAAATGGTTTGCACACTGACGTGAGGATGTTCTGTTCTTTATTGTTTTTACCTTTTTTTGTGTAAAATTAGCAGTGTTTGTCTGTAAACATTTTTACTTAGGTGTACAATAAAATGCTATTTTTATCTATAGCAAATATTTTGGTATGTACTGCAGAAAAATAAATATATTTGAAATCTCACAAAGTCTGTATTCAGTTGTTTCAGCTTTATTTTCTTGTAGCAGATAATATTTAGTCAAAACATTCTTCAATCTTTTAAGTACTTACATTTTCTAGTAGCTTACTGTACTTATTAGTTTACTGCAGTTACCAAATAATTTACTGTAAGATGGATAACTGGATAAAAAACCAGGAGTTTGACATTTTCCGGGCTCCAAAAGCAAAATTGGAAAATTCATTGAGCCACAACAGCACAAGAGGTTGGGCGCTCATGCTTGGCAACAAAGACTGATGCAAAGTTGATCCTCAGAAAAGGGTCTAAGAAATGTGCTCCTTGAACAAGTCCACACAGATTTTTGAGTAAATTAGTATATTACTATGGTCACAGTTGCAGTAGACCCCACACAGTTACTGAAGCATAATAACGATATGCCGAAGTCCAAAATATAATTACAAAATTCACCTGTTCAGTCCTCTTTGCCCTGATGTCCTTTACAGGAGGACCCAGTAAAAGCATGATTCATGACTAGAACATCAAAACCATCAA
>JAOANJ010000022.1:64045983-64057934 GCA_026413345.1 Ariopsis seemanni | reverse complement strand
ATTTAGAGTCACCAGTTAACCTAACCTGCATGTCTTTGGACTGTGGGGGAAACCGGAGCACCCGGAGGAAACCCACGAGGACACGGGGAGAACATGCAAACTCCGCACAGAAAGGCCCTCGCCGGCCACAGGGCTCGAACCCTTCTTGCTGTGAGGCGACAGCGCTAACCACTACACCACCGTGCCGCCCTGGAATAACTTAAATATCAAACAAAAACATGCTGCAAAGCTGAAAACTGTCACAGAAGCTAACTCAAACCTGAAATTACATTCTTTCTCTGAAAATGGCTCGTTTTGGAGGGAATTTATTAATGGGTTCAGCTAATGTTAGCTAGCTGGGCATTCCTAATAACATCAGATAGCAGGAACTGGTCTGAAAAAAATGCTGTTTCAGGAATAATGTAAATATATTGATCCAGAAGTATGCTATATTTCATGAAAGCACATTCATACTTTTCTCTTAAAAAGAAACATGGACATTTAAAAAAAAAAAAAAAAAAAAAAACCTGATCAACAATTCAGTTGAGCTGTTGCTGCTAGCCACTAAGGGCAATGAGAGATGATGTCGCTGTTGCACTATTTGTGTACATGTCGGATTTACAAATCCGGAAAATAATGAAATAAGAAAATAAAAATAACAAAAAACTCAATTTGTACTTCTGGTATCGAATCTGTAAATTTGATTTGGAAATGTTTGGTGCGTGTGCTGCATTTGATCTACAAAATAATGCTCGAAATGCAATACTGATGATCCATAATCGTACTAAAATACATACATACATAGTGATATTTTGAAAGACTTCCATTGTGATCCCATGAGCGATAATTAACCCTAAACCTCGAGCTCATAATCCGTAGTTTCAGCGTATACACAAACGGTACTACATCAATACCGGTACCTACAGTAAAACATGCAAGCTGTATATACAGGGTTAGTCAAAATTATGTCAACACTAATGGATTATTTTTCTCCTGAACGTGTGGTGCGCCATGACCGCTGCTGGTGTACGTTTTTGACACCCCAACAGTGACGTCAGACGTCTACTTAGTACAGATCGTGCACCAGTACGCCATTGATGAAATTCCACCACAGATCCAATTGGCGTGGTATTTCCAATAGGACAGCGCACTGCTGCATTTTGGCCGTACTGTTCGTGCTTATCTCGACCACACATTTCCAGGTGGATAAGTCGAGGTGGACCATTGCCATGGCCTCCTCACGCCCCTGATTTGACACCCTGTGATTTCTGCACATGGGGTATGGTGAAGGAGTGCGTGTATAGCAGGAAAGTTCATGAGATCAATGACCTCAAAAACAGAATAAGGACTGTATCATCTATTCCCCATGAAGTGTGTGTCCGGGCTTTAAATGGTACTGTTGCACGCTGGTTTTTATCTGTTGAACACGATGGCGAACAGGTTGAGACCATCCTGTAAATCATGACGTAATGTTTTGTGAATAAATGGTTTCTACCATTTAAGTGTGAACATAATTGTGACCAACCCTGTACTATTTCACTTTATATATGGGTAAAAGTGGTGGTTTATTTATGACCCTCATTGCCAGAAGTGTTTTAATCCCCCAAAAATGTGCTAAAAGGCTCTGAGTACGTGTTTAGAAATGAATCATATTGACATGTACAAGATGTCATGGGTAATTACAGAGATGCCTATAAAGAAATCGGATATATGGCTGTATGTGCTGCCAGGCACATATTTTAACATGAATGCACAATCATGTATATCCTGTTATCATAGAGAAGAGGGATAAATTAAAGGGAAAAATACAACATTAAGTGTCTTGGGAAAGTGTTGGGCCACCATGAGATGCCAGTGCACTTTCACTGATGCTCTGTAGCTGCAGTGGGAGGGATGAACGCCATTCTTCGAAAATATAGCCCTTGTAACTGGTGTTTTGATAATAGTGGTGAAAAAAACGATACGATACCTAACAGTCACCTGAAAAATCACCGATAGAAACCGTATGGTTTGCACCAGGTGGGCTGGTTCGAGTATTTCAGAAACTGAAGATCTCCTCGTGTTTTCATGCAGTCATTTGCGTTAACACAAAATGGGGGGAGTGAGATCAGAAGAGAATGGCCAGACAGGTTTGAGCTGACAGGAAAGCTATAGCACCTTCCAACAGCAGAAGATCACACTGGGTTCCACTTGCGTCAGCCAACAACAGGAATCTGAGACTGCAGTGTGGACTGGCTCACTTCGGAGTGTGTGTATGGGAGATATCAGTGCATCTTGTTTTATGTGCATATGTATTTCAGGGTCGTGACGGAGAAGTGCAGGTAGACTTCCATGCTTCCACTCGCAACGCATCACGATGTGGTTGTGATGAGAAGCAGGATTTTCCCACGTAACCATTCTCACACCACCCTTTTGAGCAAATGCATTCCTCCTCTTCACCGGGATCTCTCTCCTTCACTCCTACACTCTGATGTGTGCACATGGCATGACGAACTATTGTAACTCCTGCTGTATTGGTACTGGAACAGATAGATGAGATACGCATGTGCTTGTTTTCACTAACAGAGAAATAAATTAGTCAAAGATCAGCACCTTTGCTCATTCTGTCAAGTTCAACACACATTTGTTTATTTATTCTATCCACATTCACTGGATATGAGCAATCACATGCTCTGATTGGCTACTCTACTACTAGGATATCAGCTCGTATACCGTGAGTAGAGAAAAACAAAATGGTGGAGCGCATCAAGTCAGATAGATCACTTTGTGATAGTCTCTCCCAATATCGCCTGTTCACACTCCAGCCCAGTAGGTGGCGGTAATGCACCTCCAAGTTGGTTTACCAACCAGCAAAAAAAAAAAAAGAACTAAAGAAAAACAAAATGGTGGTGCATCCAACCGAGGATGAAATAAAAACTTTACTTGAAAACAAAACCCCCAAAAAATACAACAAAAAGTATTTGATGTTAAGAATCTTTTTTTCAAAAATTATTATATAATTTCACAAATTGCTACTGTCATTTCGCTGGTTTGTTTACATTCTAAGCAGAAATGATTGTCAGACATTTTGTGTATATTCTTTATTGATTATTTGCAAAAAACAAAAATGCCCCGTTTCTCAAAATACAGTGAATGTGGCTCGAATAAAACAGTTATTCCACTCACTCAATCTCGTCTTAAACGGCTTGTACAACTTGATTTCATGGAATTAATTATTCTATCCACATTTTACTGGATATGAGCAATCGTGCACTCTGATTGGCTACTCTATTTCTAGGCTATCAGCTCATATACCGTGAGTAGAGAAAAACAAAATGGCCGAGTTTCAAATGTTATTAAACGAAATTAAACGTTACAGGGAAAAAAAAGTTTGTATCTGAGCAGCATATTATACAAGAAAGCACTTTTCAGATTAAAAAAAGAAATCATAATGAAGGCTGCTGGGTTTTGGTGCGAAATGAAGATGCGAGTGTGAGAGTCAAAGTGTCCAGAAGAACTGTGGCTGGTTCTGGAAGACGCTCAGTAAAACCTACAGCTCATTTCCGCATAAAACTGCACTCACTGGACCTGAGACTACAATTTTTTTTTTTTTAAACCAAAGGGTCGTCTCACACCAAATACTGACTTTGGTTCATTTATTATGGCTTACTGTGTGTAGTATTTTTTTTAATGTTGAAACATTTAATTTCATTATTTTTAAGCCATTTTTAGTTTACAGCATTTATTTACAAGACTTTTGCACACTACTGTAGCTAGAACACAAATCAAACTAGAAGGGCGCTCGGTAGTGTGCATACATCCGCCGAGCTACATATTCAGATTTGTATCAAAGTTCCTTGGCCCATGACTCACTTTTTCTCAAAATTTCATCAAAATCCGTTCACTACTTTTTGAGTTACGTTAGGAACAGTCAAACAAACAGAGGCAAAAACGTAACACAGTTGGTGGAGGTAAATATTAGTCATCATGAAACCAAGAGCATAATCTCAAGAGTACATTATATTAGAAGACGTAGTAGTTTTGCATTTTTTGTCTGACTGAAGTGACACAGCACACCACAACATGCTTCATAACAGTCCTACTAATCAATAATGAAATTTGTTGTGACTATTTTTTATCATCCATTAAGTTGCTGCACCCATAATTGACCCCACTAAAGAATATTTTAAATGAAATGGAGGCATCTTTTTATTCATGAAAGGCTTGTTAATCTGCTCCATTGCCCTGGGGTATAAGTGAGATGGTGCAAATATAAGATCCTGTTATCATCCATTAGCATTGGAGAAACTAAAGAGCTTTCAATATAAAAACAAACAGACGGTTGCCGTCCTGCACAACTCAGGGAATGCATACACAAGAATCTAAACACACCACGAAGCACAATTAGGTTCATAACAGATCGTTTCACGTGTCTGAAACAGTTGGAAACATAAAACAGGATTTAGATGATTAAGCACATGGATTCCCTACACAGCGAGTAGGATGGTGAAGGGGGTGGGGGGGCACAGATCACAGTTTTAGAATTGCACACTTTAGTCGAATCTCGTGGTTGTTAAGTTTCAAAATCGGCAGTTTGGAAGAGTTTGAAGAAAAACCCTTTGTGAGAACATAAAATACAGCACCTCAACTTCACCAAGCATCATTAGAACTACAACTGGCTTTGTATGCGGTGGTCAGAGGAGACCAAAAATTCTGAAAGTCGGAGGTGAACCAACCACGGTGTTTCATTCAAGTCCCTGTCTCGTGTCCAAAAAACAAACTGGTGATGGCATCTATTCACTTGTAAATAAGATAAAATTTTATTAATCCTGAGGGAAATTCTTGTGCCAGAAGTCGTCGCTCGATAACAAAACAGTACAAGCTGGAGCGAAGAAAAAAAAAACCCAACCAGTGTCTCATAGAACAATAAAAATACTGTAAGTTACAAAGGGGAATAGAAAATGCAGAAACCAGTGCCTTGATGGTTAGCATTCTAATAGTAGAAATAAGAAACGTTATGTAAGAGACTAACCTAATGGTGAAAATAAATAATGCACACATGTCGGTGGGGGAATTGCACATGGTGTTGTGAAAAAACATGACTGTACATGACCAAATGTATAAATGACTTAAATTCATGGAATAACTAAATGACAGATTATAACAGAAACGACAAGCGACCACTGTCATTGATCCGTTGATCCATTTCATATATTTACACTACACCAGTACTCATGAGGTAGGTGGGAGGAGGAGTGGGGTATACAGAATCAAGTCTCTATATGCAAGAACAAAAACAGGAAGCCATGAACACAGTTTGGTAAAGCACAGGGATTTAAAAAAATAAATAAATAGGCATTTTGAACAGCCATTTACACTGAAAACGTGCATACACATGCACAAATGTCCGGGGTGTGTGTGTGAGGGCCAGGAAGTTTGCCGCCCACCTCTCGAGGGCTTGGGAAATCAGGCAGTCCAGCATTTTGTGGCTTTGACCTCAGCCTGCACACATACAGGAGAGGGCCTGCCATGTGGGTGTGTGGGAACGACTCAACAACCTCACCCGAAACTCTGATGTCATCCATATAAGACTAAACCAAAATGTTCATGTACCACAAATAGTAAAACGTTTTTAAGCTTGTATATTTTTTCTGTTCATGACAGACCTGTCTATTCAAAGAAAAAAGAAAGAGAGAGGAGAAAAAGAAAAAAAACCCCAACCCTCAGTGTTCGAATTTTTTCGAGGCTACTTTATGTCCGCACTAGAGGATAATCATCCGAGTTTGAGGCTGATTTCTGACCCTCCAAATGATCGCAAAAAGTTTCCCCGAGTTTAGACTGGTCTTGAAATTCCTTCCCAGACTATCCTGTATCGTAGGGCGTGTTAAATCCAACCTTAACCCCTCTAATCTACTCATAGTCCAGTCGTAGCTGCCCCAATTTAAAGAAATCATAAATATTAAACATGTTCAGTATTTTCTACTCAATATCCTGCAGTGTGTGTGGAACCTGTATGTCTTGACATCATGAATGAAAGACCTAAAACCAATGACAGTCGAGCTGATCCGTCATCCACTATGTTTGTTTTGATCTGAAGTCACTTTTGCTGTGAGAGCCAAAAAAAAAAAAGGCAAATGCCAGTCCAATCTTGTCGTATCCCCCAGGCACCCCCAAGTCTTTCAAAACATACATTTCCTAACACTTTGTGGCAGATTACTCAAGTAATGTAGGAAAATGGATCAGAATGAATGAATGAATGCATCTTAAGTACAGCATAAGCTACTTTATTTCCACATTTCCCCCAATTGTTCTTTTTTTTTTAATTTAAAATCATGTTTTTGTCCAAAAACATTATACGTAAGCATTTCATTTCCAAAAACTACAAAGTAAGCACTACATAAAATCTACAATGACGTGTTCTATCTCATGTAGTGAGCATACAGAACGCGACCATTTGCTCCTTTGGTAGCTGTATAACATTATAGACTACTTTAAATTTAAACACACTCAAATACCAAACTTTAAAATAATTATTCTCCGACAGCCCTAGTGCACACAAACTACACTAATGCTGATAATAAACAAAACAATAATGCCATGATAATAAAGCATACAAGAATGATCATTATGATACATACAGGATACTTTTTCAACGGAATAAAAACATGTGTTTTATTCCCTTCTAGTGGCTTTCATTGATTTGGTTTGACAGCATGCAATATTGTTAGCATATCGCTTATCCTACCCGTTTTATGTCACTCTACCCAATGGAGAATGAGTGTTGAATATGGTTTACGATATTGCATGGTTGTCATGACAACATGAGGTCATACAAAAGGCTACCAAAACTTCATTAGATATTCTTCATGCACATTTACAAGAGAAAAACATACCAACGGACATTGAAAAACTGGAAAAGAGACACTTCAGAGTCGTAAAACTTTCGTGCTGGCGAGAGACTAACCTTGTCGTTGAAAGCATAGGTATATCGTAAGATATTCTTCATGCATACTTACAAGAGAAAAACATACCAATGGACATTGAAAAACTGGAAAAGAGACACTTCAGAGTCGTAAAACTTTCGTGCTGACGAGAGACTAACCTTGTGTTTTATATAAATAAAGATATTACTATATATTATAGGTATATCATAAGATATTCTTCATGCATATTTACAAGAGAAAAACATACCAATGGACATTGAAAAACTGGAAAAGAGACACTTCGGAGTCGTGAAACTTTCGTGCTAGCGAGAGACTAACCCTGTGTCTGAAATCACTCACTACTCACTATATAGTGGATTATATAGTGAGTTTGTTATTTTCTAGTGCTGTCTGAATGTATAGTGAGAATTATTACACCCTATATAGTGGACTTGTAGTATCCCATCATAGTATGCATCATGAAAAGTAGTGTACAACTGATGGCCACTAACTAAGCAATATATACACCATCATGCATTGTTTTTGCACTGAAGAAAAAAAAGAAAAGCGTGTTGGAGTGAATGGATGGAGGAAGAAACACATTATAAACGGACATTCAAGCACAATTAAAAAAAATAGTAAGAGAATAGAAACTAAGCTAAAATTGACCAAGATAAAATACAATAATAAAAGTTAGAGCGCAGGGCGAGGAATTAATCACAAACCTCAAATTTGATTGAATAAAAGGCAAAGAAGAAAGTATTCAGCCTTGATTTCAAAGAACTGAAAGATGCAGCAGACACACAGTACTTTGTATTGATTAATGTGGGAAATACGCTCTGTATAATATGGATTTATCACAAAAATACCTGCATGTGTTTATTATTTTGAAAACCCACCAGCCGACTGATCTGACACGTTTTAATTGTGCGACAGTAATGACGTAAATAACGGTGCGGTGGAGTACTATCCGAAAGTGTTTTTTTTTCATTTTACCGATGAGCTCACTATATAGTCCTCTATATCGTAATTCCCTAGATAGTGAGTAGGGTGTAGTGAACAAGTGAGTGATTTCAGACACAGGGTGTGACAATTTGCAAACAAACACGGCCGCCAGGTTTATGTCATTAAATACAGAAGATTTTGAGAGAATTTTGAAAGAGAAAGACAATATCAAGCTAGCTGAATGGAATATATCTGATATACCACGAAAAAAAAAAATCCAGCTAATATTATATTACTACTCCTGAGTTCTATTTAGAAGATGATTCCTGGGGTAGATCTGAAATGAAGTCTGTTCCCCATTTTTAAAGCCAGCACAAGGGAAGAAAGTTTCTTACACACACACACACACACACACACACACGTTAATACGAGCCTGCACAGGATGCAGTCAGTCAGAAGGGGATGTTGGTGAGATTAAATTCCCATCTATTTTCACCCACCATTCATAGCCGTGATGAAAAATTGTCCAGTCTGGAGAAAGGGAGAGCGAGCGAGTGAGGAATGTGAGGTGTCAGGAGTTCAGCGACTGACAGAGTGCAAGTAAGAGAGCCAGAGTTAATTAGTCAATCAAGATAACGAGCCCAGAGACAAGCCATTTAGAAAGGGCAGTCTGCAATTAACCTCCACTCTCATAGCTTTCCCACACTACCACTCAGGACTTGTCCACACTAATACAGATATATTTTAAAAGCAAAAATGCTTTTTTTGTGTGTGCATGTGGGTGTTTTTCCCTCATTCCCATTGAAAATTATTCTTAAAAATGAGAGAACACCCCCCCCATCCCCACCACCATTCTCCAACTGGATCTGTAGCTGGAATAAACTGGAGATTTTTGGATAATGCTGACGTCTGGTTAGCCGTGATAGGACCCTGCTTGTGACGTGATCCTGACTCCAACACGTCCCAGTGTGTCGAGGATGTGTTAACTTGAATGTTGACGTTGCTGTCTGGTGCCATCTATTTTGGTTACTGTTTCACAACTGATAATAACATACAGAATAAATACTTTGGAATCACTGCTGGCTACTTTACAGTTCGCTGCTATCCTTAAATGCCTTTTCGTTTGCTGGCATGCAGCACGTCAAACCGCATGGCATAAATGACAAACCATTTGGCTCAGGTAGCATGTGCATGCTTAAAGGCATTTTTCCTTTCCTTACATTTCAGTGTGGATGGAAAATTTCAGGGGAAACTATAAAGCCACAGAGTGGAAGGAAAACTTTTCAAACGTATCCATATTAGCATGAACAAGACGCTAGTTTCATGGCCAGCGAATTACGCTTGTATCTTTCATTCATGGGCATTTTGTTCACGGTTTTTGCTTCGAAAAACATCCAAACAAAAGAAAAAAAATATATAATAATAATAATAATAATAATAATCACCTGGTTTCTGGGCCACATTTTTCCATGGCTCTATTCCTTCTAGCTATAGTTCCTATGAACTCTTTCACTCTTCCACAAAACACACTCTCTCCTTTTCCCTCTCTCCCCTCCGTGGGGCCCAGGGTGGTTCCGCTCAGTCAAAGTCCTTCAGGAAATACCAGAGAGAAGGCCAGGGGAGAACTTACACCCTCTTTCCCTCTCTCCATTTATTTCCCTGCCTCAGCCTCCCTTTGCTGCATAGCTCTCTCTTAGTCCCCTTCACTATTCATCTGTCATCGTTTCTCTCCCTCGCTCTCAAACTCGTCTCTATCCCTCCAGGTTCACAACCGCTCTGTAAGCCGGGGCATGTCCAAGACGAGCAGTCTCGTCTCTAAGGCGGGAGTGACACGGGCAGACGTTTAAAAGAAAGCGAGGGGAAAATGAGACGTAGAGAAACACAGTAGCAACTGTACGAACACTGGATCTGCCGGTGAACGGCAGACTTACAGCCCTGAAGTATGCTCAATAAAAGTCGAGTTGATATATACAGTCACCTAGAGGAAAGGCTGGGCATCGGAGAGCAACTTTACTACAGATTCGAGCTCGGTCTGGCACTCGACCAAACGCTTTACGACATCATTCGCACTCGGATTTAACGGCTCTGACCTATTACACCGCATATCATCATAAATCTGTCACGTGCAGCCAGTCCCCGAGTCTCCCAGAGTAACGAAACGACACACACACACACACGTGTATATATACACACACACGAGCTCAGAATCACAAACTGCACATAGCTTTGTAGTCTACAGACATTCAGCTTCAGTTTCCACAGTCACACACAGCCAGCCAGATATGAGAAGCATAAATAACCATAAAGTCTGAAAGTGGAGCTACATCAATATCCATACAGTCTACAGTAACTACAAAACCCAGACAATATCAGGCTACACCACGGTTTTCAAAACGCCGTGCATTACACTCCAACACTGAGCTTATATCATCGGTAATAAGGACGTCAAAAACAATACCTCGTGTTCTATCAGATAGTTCGTATTTAAAAGAAAAATACGAGACGCGTGACTGAGTGTTTTATAGGCTGGTAGAATGAAAAGGGTAAGAACTGTACAAAGTCTTAGTCTTTCGATGACGCCATTATTCTCTGTGCTCCATATTCTTTAACTCGACAACCTCTCATTCTCTCCCTCCTCTGGATTTATAGCGACAAAGTATCTTAAATAAAATTTCAGCTGAAATTCTGTGAAACTGCCGTAACTCATGTCCATCTGTGCCTCTCTGAGGTTCTGCCTGGAAACATGTTTACTATAATAATGTCACTGATCTAATCCCTCTGTAATGCCAACATGCTATAACCCTAATCCCTAATAATCCACATAATTCCACAATTTAATGGAAACAGCAGCTCAGTACAAACTGTGATAAATACTTTCATAAAAGACACAGACATGGACATGAGAAGACACGGACACACACGCGCACAATTTTGACATGAAATAAAAATACAAAGAACTTTTTTTTTTTAAGTCAAAGTAATACTAGAGGGTAACGATACCTTAAAAGATAATACATTGCTGTAATATTTCAAGATATTTGTCTGAGATTTTTTTTTCTTATGTGTATAGGTTTTACCCCACTAATAAAAAAAAATGGAAAGAAATGGACGAGGCCTTCCTTGAAACTGTCTGGAAAATGAAAAAAAAAAAAATCCTTTTGGCTGCCTGAAATCCACCTTCACCAAAGTGCTCATAAAACCGCTTTAAATCAGCGTCTGAATGAATAAAATGGAAATATAAATCCAAACCGGCTAAATGGAACTGCTGAATGTTTGAGTGTACACCATGCAGTTCACAGAAAGGTCTTCAGCTGCTTTCAGCTCCACCCTAAAGGAGCCATTACAGGAAACGTTTACCAACACCACCAGACCCGCTGTAAGGAACATTGCCCAGGTTCATCTCTTTAAGGGCTCAGACGCACTAAGTCTGTCCTGCACTGTGGTCACTAGTCGGCGTCCATCAGCGCTGAGTGAACATGTCAAAATGACGGGTGAAGGGCTTAAAATGATCATGTTAGCTTTTCAACATTTATTTATTTTTCACTTAACTGCTGTAACTAGGTTTGTATTTGCAGCTAAATGGCTGACTCACGGCAGAACATTTTGAATAGTTTCACAGTGATGTGAATTTCCGACATCACAAACACTCGTTTAAAACTTTACTTAACAGGACATACTGCTAGAGATACTGATCAGTGCTTAGTGGCGCACTATTATACCAACACAGGGTTCTAACCAGACCAAAATATCAGCAGAGTGGCACCGGTCATAACAACCGGGGGTTCAGGGGCCGCCTTAGGCCTCCTGTGTTGTACATGCTCGGAGATGCATTCTAGTGCACTTCCTGGCACTTGCAGGCCTCCCTGAAAGTCAGTCTTTCTTGGTAACATTTGCCAGAAGTTGCTGGTTGTTTTTGATTGAAAACTGATTATAATTAATATTCAACTATATTAGTGACATACAGTGGAGCTTGAAAGTTTGTGAACCCTTTAGAATTTTCTCCATTTCTGCATAAACATGACCTAAAACATCAGAGTTTCACACAAGTCCTAAAAGTAGATAAAGAGAACCCAGTTAAACAAATGAGACAAAATATATTATACTTGGTCATTTATTTATTGAGGA